>LGRX02014324.1:0-27252 GCA_001247695.2 Cymbomonas tetramitiformis | reverse complement strand
CCAGAGGGTGTTGCCCGCCACGAGGACAGGCGAGACACTCCAGGCCAACCCAACTCGCACCAGCCTCCCAGAGGGTGTTGCCCGCCACGAGGGCAGGCGAGACACTCCAGGCCAACACCAGCCTCCCAGAGGGTGTTGCCCGCCACGAGGGCAGGCGAGACACTCCAGGCTAACACCAGCCTCCCAGAGGGTGTTGCCCGCCACGAGGGCAGGCGAGACACTCCAGGCCAACCCAACTCGCACCAGCCTCCCAGAGGGTGTTGCCCGCCACGAGGGCAGGCGAGACACTCCAGGCCAACCCAACTCGCACCAGCCCTCCCAGAGGGTGTTGCCCGCCAGGCGACACCCAGGCCAACCCAACTCGCACCAGCCTCCCAGAGGGTGCTGCCCGCCACGAGGGCAGGCGACACTCCAGGCCAACCCAACTCGCACCAGCCTCCCAGAGGGTGTTGCCCGCCACGAGGGCAGGCGAGACACCCCAGGCCAACCCAACTCGCACCAGCCTCCTAGAGGATGTTGCCCGCCACGGCGACACTCCAGGCCGCTAAACTCGCACCAGCCTCCCAGAGGTGTTGCCCGGCCACGAGGGCAGGCGAGACACCCCAGGCCAACCCAATCCGCACCAGCCTCCCAGAGGGTGCTGCCTCGCCACGAGGGCAGGCGAGACACTCCAGGCCAAGCAAACTAGCACCAGCCTCCCAGAGGGTGTTGCCCGCCACGAGGGCAGGCGAGCCACTCCAGGCCAACCCAACCGCACCAGCCTCCCAGAGGATGTTGCCCCGCCACGAGGGCAGGCGAGACACTCCAGGCCAACCCACCGGCACCAGCCCCAGAGGTGTTGCCCCGCCACGAGGGCGAGACACTCCAGGCCAACCCAATCCGCACCAGCCTCCCAGAGGGTGTTGCCCGCCACGAGGGCAGGCGAGACACCCCAGGCCAACCCAACTCGCACCAGCCTCCCAGAGGGTGTTGCCCGCCACGAGGGCAGGCGAGACACTCCAGGCCAACACAACTCGCACCAGCCTCCCAGAGGGTGTTGCCCGCCACGAGGGCAGGCGAGACACTCCAGGCCAACCCAACTCGCACCAGCCTCCCAGAGGGTGTTGCCCGCCACGAGGGCAGGCGAGACACTTCAGGGCAACGCGCTTGGAACAAGTCTAGGACAGGACTAGCTCTGAACAATACAAGACAAGGCCGAGGAACCACGGGATGCACCACGGGATGCCCGAGTTGTTGCCCTACGCTGCGAGGTATGAGATAAGAGGAAACTGCGCTCGGAATATACGAAGACTCGCATGCAGAACAAATTGTGCCAGAGTGTCTTGCGTGCAGCTGGCCAAACATACGGGCATCACTGCAGGCGAACAAGGCGAATTGTCGCAACGGGGAACACAAGGTTGATCGCGGTAATCCACTGACCAGGAAGCGCTCCGGGGTGTTGTTTATTGTGATGGATATCTGTACTCTGGTATCTTGTGAACCTATCCGCTTTACCTCAAAACCGTCCGTCGCAAGAACATTCTTTTCGCTGCAGTGCACACCCGATCAAAACCCCGCACCCACGGTACATCCACAACGCGTCGGTTCCGCGGGAGGGTCGCTGTGGGAGGAAAACATAGCATTGTGACAAGCATTCACTCACCGCGCCAAATAACGAACAAACACAACTAAGGAGGGTGCGCTGGGGGGCGGCCGAAATAGTACTGGCACAATCAGCGCTCTTGAGGCTCGCAACAGGCGCACAGGATCCTCGAACCGAGCTTGGCACGATAAAAGCCCCCCGAGCCAGAGGGACGGCAGGCTAGGCTCATCACGCGCTCCCGCCAATGCACTGGAGGTCTCGAAGGTGAGCTGTGGTGGGTCTTGACTACCTTTCCCATACAATATTGTTGTCCTCAGGATATTGCTGCGGGTCCAGTGAGATCGAAACACGCTTAATAAGCTTAGTGAATCGATGATCTTCGCTCAACACAGGCTGAATAGGACCCGACCCAGGGGCCCCGCTCTCGCTGCCTGCACCATGCCGACTGCTCAAACACGGTGGGGCTGTTCCACTGGAGGCTCCAAAGGCAGGCACAGGAGATCGTCATATCGGAATCGAACGCTCACACGTGATCCGAAAGCCAACGGCTCGGTATTCGAGAGTTACTGAAGACGTGTGGATTCAACTTGCAGCTGCGTACAGAAACGATCTTAGACTAGAGCACTACGCCTGAGGCCTCGGGGAGCGTAAAAGTTGCGAAAGAATCGCGGCTTTTGTGGCACACTGGGCTGGGGACTTTGCGCAACTTTGACGACGGAATCTGTAGGCGGGCCGTACGTGGACCGCTGTGCAGCACTGAGAGTTATGTCCGCAAGCAAGGGTTATAGCGGGAGTGCAGCTGCGGCGCAGGTACAAAGCGAGGCGATGATTTATATTGTGTACAAAACACGCACCTGGGGTCGGGATGTCCACGAGACGTCCGCAAATGAACAGAGTCCAGGTGGGAGGGGTTGGCGTATCACCACTGATTCCGTGACGGCCCCCGATCGCAACACCCCACCTCCACCTTACGGCACTGTCGCGGGTGCCGTGCACCATCACAACGCAGCTGCAGATCCAAAGTGGCGCACTTGGAAACGCGTGGCACAGGATCTCGCCGGAAGACAGCTCAAACTGCACCCTCACAGCGGCGAACAAATAGTTTCCTGTGGAGGTGCCGATGTGTGACAGCTGAAAACCGAACGAGGCGGAAATTTCCAAGGGTTCGGAATAATTAGCTTCCAAAGAATCCTTTTTGGAGAGACTGTGGGTTATCCCTGAATCGTCAAGGCCTTGCACACAACAATATTAGGCGTGTGAATATCGTGTCAGCCCCTGAGTCTCCGATATTGCACTGCTCTAAACGCAGTGAATCCGTTTGCTTCGTGCTCCAGAAGGATGCCGAAGGATGTACAACGCTCGGCTACTAACAACGTTGGTGCTTGTAAGCATAAGTTTAAGAAGCAAACAAATATCAAGGAGGGAGAACCAAACACCTGGTAGCTGACCCGGCTGAGTATGCGTTGAAGACGTACATTCGCAGTTTACAAGTTACCTGCAGGCAGTTAGGAAACCCCTCGAAGGCGTGTAAGAGAGGGCTGCAGAACGTGGCTTTCGCTGTGGTCGCCTTGAGGCTTCTGCGCTTGAGTACAACACACAAAATTGTTCCAAGCATTTCATGTGCAAGAAAATTTCCGAGTGTAGCCTTCAGATGGGAGAAACCAAAAAAAACTGCCAGGATTGTGAAGGACTGGAACTAGCTATCAAGAGCACCTCTTGGCGTCGAGGCGCCTAGGGCAGTGCGTGTATTCGTCTGTTCCCAGTCTTTAAGGAGAGGGCATCGAATGTGTGCGGAAGTAGGCGGGTGTCTACTTCATCCTACCAAAGATCCTAAGTTTGGACGAGGTTCACCGCCTCGGTCGGGAACGGACCCTCTCCGGTTTTTGCAGAGCTTCCTGAATGTGTGTCCTCTTCCTGGCGAACGTGACGTCAAGTTTGCGCTCGAGATCTAAGAGTCTGTTGTACAAGGCAGATTCGGGGATGAAATTCGCGACCTGCAGGACCAGCCGGGAAAACCACTCTTTTCAGCCAAGAATCTCTTTCAAAACTCTCCGGTGCGGCTGCCGTAATATCACGCAGAGTGAGTCAGAAACAAAGAAGCTTGGAATGACCATTGAATATCCACTGTTCTAGGCTGTAATCTCATTCACAATTGTAACGTGATACACCTGCGACAGACTCAAACAACCAAAACGGTGCGCAACTCACCTGTTCCATCGTCTGTTTATCTGATGCCTTGCGCTTTTTGCGTCTCCCTGCTGGTGTTGCCTCTGACATTCTCACAGGTGCTCCGCCTTGAACTGTTGTTTTCCCCTTTGCACTTGCTTTTGCAGCGGCAAGGCTCGCGTCTGCTGGAGTCGTCGGTTTCATCGGGGCTGACTGCGTTGCAGGATTCATATCTAGAACGCGCTACCTATACCCACCCTAAACATATATCAACAAACAAAACGGCTTTGAATCTTGGCAACATAAAAATATCCCAGTCAAATATTGAGTATGGTAGTGTTATCGCGAGGAACTGCAATCTGTGAGTTTTCTCGACTCAAAGCGAATCATCACAAATTCCCACCCACCGGCTCAGGGGAACGTGGTTTACAGCTTTCAAAACTTCAAAAGTGAATCAAGACATCGAGTACCTTACAGAGTGAATATGGAACGTGCGTGCAATCTGCGAGCGTAATCCTCCTCCCTGCGCAAGGACCGTTTGATCCAATAGCGCACAGGAAAGCAGCAGAATTCGATGCGTAGGATACGGACTTTAAGTTTATGTCTTCTGTTGTAATTTAGAAGCAAACTGTGAATATGGCCGTGTACTCAAGAGACATTTACCATAAGTGTGGGAGAACGATCCCTGCTCTTTCGTTTGGGTTTTCGTTCAAAAGGCTACAGGCAGTGGTCCCAACTTACGACATGACACAGTCGAGTGTTAATTAAGGCGCGATCGGACCAGTTCCCACCTGGGACTTTTCATCGGAGAATGATCGGAGATTCCCACTGTTAAGCTCCTGTTCTCGGTAAAAACCAGTAAAACCGTCATTTTATGGGATAGTGCAAGAGCGATTGTGAATATATTATCCCGCGAAATCTGCAATATGCAGCCGCCGCCGCTTCAAAAAAGCTTTGGGAAACTCAAACTAGGACTTCGCCACACCACCAGTCCTCGTGAAGCCATCCGATATACCCCTTCGATCCGGTGCTGCTCAGCGCGTTGCAGGCATTTTTCGTCGTTCGGATAGGCCTCTCAGTCCTTTACAAGACGTGAATATCAGGTAACAAACTGAGTGATGTTAATGTTTTCTCCGTTCCGGTGCATTATCAGATCTGCCGTTGCCGTTGCCGTAAGAATTGGAATAACACCTCATCAGTAAGAGTATCATCCGATCGCATGAACCTTGAAAACCGTTTCTGTATTTCAAAAGGGAAGGTGGCATAAAAATGTCAGCGACAGTGACAGCGGCCGTACGAGGTTTGTGATAAAATCGACAGGGACTTAAGTGAAGAAGAGCAAGATCCCGGGTTCGAAGATTTCGCGTCCACCTACGCTTGCGACCTGCACAATTCCTCCCTGCCGGTGCGCCAACTTGTTCGTGACCGCTTGTATGCCTGCACCACCCCGACGCATAATCGTGCCACACTACTGCAGACACAGACATCGACACAGACAGACCATGGAAAATGTATAAGGTTCGCGCCCCTGCGGATTTCTTTCCTTTCTTTTTCGCCGCCAACCCAGAAGCTGAAGCTTTATCACATTGGCCGAGACTCTTACTCTTCGCGGAACCCTCAAGGGACACGAGGGCTGGGTGACCAGCATTGCCTGTCCTCTTGATAACAGTGACATCATCTTGTCCTCCAGCCGTGACAAGTCTGTTATCTCGTGGACTTTCACCCGCCAGGAGGGTACCTACGGTGTCCCCCGCCGTGCGCTCACTGGTCACTCCCACTTCGTTCAGGACGTTGTCATCTCTTCCGATGGCCAGTTCGCTCTGTCCGCCTCTTGGGATGGCGCTCTTCGCCTGTGGGATCTGAACACCGGCACCACGACCCGCCGTTTCGTTGGGCACTCTAAGGACGTTCTCAGCGTCGCTTTCTCCATTGACAACCGCCAGATCGTGTGTGGTTCCCGTGATAAGACCATCAAGCTTTGGAACACTCTTGGTGAGTGCAAGTACACCAATGCTGACCCTGACGGTCACTCTGAGTGGGTCAGCTGCGTGCGCTTCTCCCCTATGACCTCCAACCCTATCATTGTGTCTGGAGGCTGGGACAAGCTTGTGAAGGTTTGGAACTTGACCAACTGTAAGCTGCGCCAACCGCTACTGGCTGTGCGCTGCCACCCAAGCTTGCGTCAAGATTTGGGATCTTGAGAGCAAGAGCATTGTGGACGACCTCCGTCCCGAATTCCCTCCTGTCGGCAAATGCCCTCCCTATTGCATGAGCCTCAACTGGAGCGCTGATGGCAGCACCTTGTACTCTGGTTACACCGACGGCATGTGGACCGTCGGCCGCACCATCTAAAACAGCTTGCTATGTGTGGAACAATTATGGTTTTATCTTAATAGAATCTCGTAGTAAAGAATTGGCGTACAGTCTCAACATGTTTGCAGCTGTGATCAAAGCACTCTTGTTAACTTCCGGGTCTCTTCCGATGGAATGTCATCGACCTGTTTCCTTTCTTAAGCCAGAGGTATTAAGCGTAGTAGTGGGCATCTCGTGTCGATGTCGCCGACTTGTCTGATTTCCGCAGTTGAGACCCACTTTTTAAGGTTGTGCTCTCACAGTGCGGTGGCTTGAAGCTCGTTTGTTGTGTGCCTGTGTGAGGAGCATTAGCTCTACAAATGTGTTTCTTTGAACGTGATTCGTCATAACCAGTCCAAACATATATACATGCTTCTATAGGTCAAAACCTTTTTTGGGGTCTGTGTCGTGTTGCTTTTTCCGGTTCCATTTGTAAGGGAAATTGGTATTGAATATTTAAGTCCCCAAAAAATGATATCAGTTTCTTGATATAATACCATTAACTTTGTCCCTTTTTTTAATTAACGTGCTATGGTGCTGCAGTATGATCCCCTACTTTCTTTGGAAAGATATCTTGAGAAACTAGAATTACACGCGGACAATTTGGTTATTGGATCGGAGCCTCATGCTCATGCGCATCGTTGGAAACTTGCCATTCATTCCGCTAAAGTCATTTCCAGACAAGCTTGATGGATTGACATTTCAACAGGTGCAAAGTTGGCTGTGCAATGCGGATGTCCGTTTATGGGTACTGGACCGCCTCTCTCCAGAGGATAGAATACACTTGAATGAGCGTGCACTTAGCTCAGATACAGTGGAGTTTTCCACTCTTCATTAGCTCTGCGGTTATGACCCACCACGTCGTATCGCATAGGGGTGTCTCCGGAACGTACGATTTGTTGCGAGTGTCAAACAAATGCAAGAAAAAGAGAGGGGGTTTTCAGTCGCACGGACGAAGCGTAAACGATGGTACGCGATGCATGAGCATGCTCCAACATCTGGCTCAATGATCCTAGATTGGGTGGATCCAGCACATCGTGATGACCGCAGCCGCCAAAAGAAATTGCGCAAAATATCTGATAAGAAGGCCTCAGGCAAACATGTGCGTGTCAGGTCGCACTTCAACAAATAAGTCATAGAGTTACCCAAAATGTTCAGATAAATTGAAATAATGTACGAACTTGCCATGAACCTTTGAATCCATTAAACTTCTTCGTGTAGCACGTTGTGCATTATAAAATTGTGTCGAAGCGATTCGTGTAAGACGTATATTTGGTTGATGTAAAAAAACTAGCTATTGTTTAGTATTATGCAAAATATAAATTACACGTAAGCCTGGCGACAGCCGTGCAAGTATCGCAAGTAGAATTCAATGTTTCTGCGACGCAACAACTCGACGAGAAACGATGGGTGCGTACGGGTGCAAACTTGGCTGGACAAAAATGTATGATCAAAATATTCCTTACAAGTATTATCACATCCGCCGCGGGGGAAAAACTGTATCGAGTAACCGTATGTCGAGCAAGGCTCGGTATCGATTACGCCGATAGTTAGATCTATCGGTGTATCGACCGAAAATCGGTCACTATCATCATCGATCGATCAGCTCACGCGCATAATCGGTATCGATCGATTACGCTACATAGAAAAATCTAGCAATTAGTATTCATCGATATTTCGGGTCGTATCATCCCTATCAATCGGTTAGATGAATTCAAAATATCGGTATCGTTCGATGAATTATGACCAGGTATCGGTTTCCCATCGATAAGTTCGGTGGGACCCCCCTGCAGCACAACGCGCACGGCTCACAGTCAATTCCAACGGATTTGATCTGTTGAACGGAAATGAGGAAGACGAGTTTGCCGAGGTAGTGGTGCCTTGCGCCGATGGTGATGAGCTAGCCCGCTATTTGGCCATGCTTGATGCGCCGCGTTCCTCTGTCCTATTGGAGTCTGTGGTGGATCGGGCGTAAGGCGACACTGCCACACTTGTTCAAAATGAGTAGGCAGTTCCATGCACCACCAGGTAGCTCTGCAGGTGTGGAGTGTTTGTTTAGTGGTGTAGGGTGCATGCATGGTGCCTTGCAGAAAAGCACCAATGAATGCACGCTTGAGCATATCATGATGGCGAGTGTAAACACCCACGAGTAGATGATATTAGCCTTGCAGTAGAGCACCAGTATGCACACTTGAGCGATGAGCATATCATGATGGCCAGTGTAAACACCCAATAGATAGTATTAATATTTGATATGATGGCCAATTAATAGGCAGTAGTGAATGCATGCATTGAGCATCTGCATACCCTATTATCGGTTAGACTTGATTATCATGGATTATCGGTACGATATGTGTAATTATCGGTATCGGTCGAAGTATGAATGGTACACTATTTGTATCTATTCGATAGTTAGAAATGGTTATTCTCAAGTATTAGGATCAATCGATGCAACCTCTGAAACTATCACGATCGATCGATGCATGGTTGACCTCTATCATAGTCATACGATATAAAATTGCATGGTATCCTTATCGATCGATTCCAAAAATTCGGACTATCAGTTGCTATCGATTTTTCAAAAATCAACCGATACCGAGCCCTGATGTCGAGCGTCGCGTCGATTCGAGTGTCAGACTATATCTATATCTCTCAATCATTTTTTACCCTCCATAGTCTATTTATTGGGGTTTATATATTTATAGATAGAGGGTTAACTTTTTCCCCCTCCCAGTACTCTACAATGAATAGCGCTATAGGAATCGTAACCGTGCAAATGAGGGCTCATGTTAAAAAATAAATATATACCGTTAGATATCCTAATTCTTCACGATCTTATCATCACTAGCCAAGTGTTTATGTTCCAATCATCATCCGGCAGCACATCGTAGGCGTACTACGGCGTCGAGAAAAAAGTCACTCTCGAGTGTTAAGGAAAAATCACTCTCCATGTCGATGTGTCGGACACATCTTTTTTTATACATTATACCGCGATGTACCGCGATCCGCCTCGAATAAGGGTACAAATGAAAGCACAGAAGAAAAAATTCTGAGTGCTGTGTATAAATCAATATATACTTTATACGTGGATGCAATTGTCCTATTTTTATAGATTCAATTTTAAAATGTTCTAATTTAGACGTAAATGCATTCATCTCTAAATCGAATCTAATTTTCGATTTCACGATTCCAATATATTCCAACGATGCCTTTCGACACGCGACACTGCATCGTGTGCTTGCATCAGTCCTGAATCGTTTCTCGTCCACAATTCGAATTGCCGATTCAGATGTGCAAAATATCGCGTGGAGTCATTCGTTACGGACATCATTGGTCGGAATCACGGGCGGTATGGTCGGAATCGCTGATTGTAAATTAATTTCAGCGGGGTACCTAGGTGCAGGCGGTACCGTATTGTCGAAACATCTTATGTTTCTATATGTATATCGATGTCATGTGAGAACTCTTGCACGCAACGTTAAATCAATATCGATGTGAGCCACGATATATTCGCTATTATTAACCTTGCGTACAAAGCACAAGCTAGTACAAGGATTATTGCGGGCTAGATACCTACCTCGGACTGCAATAATGACTCCAAAAAGTTTCCCGTCCACGTATTTCGAGTCGCGGAAAATTTCTGGAAAATTTCGGTAATTTCTCAGTATATGTTTCTTAAATTTTCCTGATTTTTTGAGATTTTTTGAGATTTTTTTGAGATTTTTTTTGAGTGCGGACGGCCATGCACTGTCAACTTTGGGCCCCTGCCGCTACATGATATGCATCGATGTAATCGCTCCCGAGGGTTTCTATTGGTCCTAGGGTGACCAAAGATCGACTTTTACCGCACGCGGGCAATTACATCGATGGATATCGATGTGGGAACTGGCATGCTGTAAACCATGTCGTAAGTTGGGCCCATTTGTCGTGCAGCATGTCGACTTTTACGAACTTCGTTTTCGGAACCGTCCAGGCATCTCGGTGACATGCGATCCTCCCCAACGCTTAAAGTGATCGATCAAGGGCAAGTCCTCTCCATCAGACTGGAACATCCTTAATGACAAACAAATCTCCTTGACCTTCAGGACATCCTCCTCCATTTTGGGGTGGGAATGATCTTTCTCCCGCTCGAGATGCGCACGTCGAAGTAGGCGGTTGGTGATCGCTTGCAGCGGTGTCACCATGATGGAGATCGCCTTCACCCATTTTGGCCGCGCATACTCCTTCGCCACCTTCTTGTGAAAGAGGTTGGTGTTCTCCACCCAAACGGGTCAACGGGAACATTTCGTCTTGGGATTCCCGAAAGGCTCACACATTGGTTGGATCTCAAGGCCACCACTATCCAAAAGGGTAACGTAAGCAAATCCACCAACATGAAGAGGGTCAAAATCACATATTTCACCTGGACCAAACAACCCCTCCCTAAAGTTTAGTGGTGCACCTATACCAAAATGACCCTCAACAACCCCTCTTTTCAATGGTGGCATGCCCATGCCCGCATCTTGCGTGCACCTCAGCCATTGCCCCCTCGGAACCCTATCACGGCAGCCTGCAGGAGGCTGCAGATTGGCCCTCCCCTCTCCCTGTCAAAATGCACCCCCTCGCTTTAGGGTGCCGTCCCCGAGAGCTCCCGAACAGGGAACATATCAAACTTTTATGTCGTACGGCCAACACTCAAACTTTCCATCGGCCAAGTTTCGGCCAACCCGGCCAAGATCAAAAATTGCCCGCCGCAGGCGCAAAATTGTAATTTTAAGTATGGCATTATCATAAAAATCGCAAAATTTCGGGGAAATTGTCAAAATTTTACATAATTCGTCTCGGCCAACAAGCAAAAGCACCCTCGGCCAAACCTCGGCCACAGCCCTCATCGTACGGCCACAGACCGGCCATAGGGGGTTGATATGTTCCCTGCTCCCGAAGTCCCCCCGGGCCTTCCTTATACCAAAATGACCCTCAACAGCCCCTCTTTTCAATGGTGGCATGCCCATGATTGTCCCGTGTGTGCACATCAGCCACTGCCCCCTTGGAACCCTATCGTTGCAGCCTGCAAGAGGCTGCAGATTGGCCCTCCCCTCTCCCTGTCAAAATGCACCCCCTCGCTTTAGGGTGCCGTCCCCGAGAGCTCCCGAAGTCTCCCGGTGCCTTCCTTATACCAAAATGACCCTCAACAGCCCCTCTTTTCAATGGTGGCATGCCCATGATTGCCCCGTGTGTGCACATCGGCCATTGCCCCCTCGGAACCCTATCGTTGCGGCTGGGGAGGCCGCAGATTGGCCCTCCCCTCTCCCTGTCAAATGCACCCCTCGCTTTAGGGTGCCGTCCCCGAGAGCTCCCGAAGTCTCCCCGGGGCCTTCCTTATACCAAAATGACCCTCAACAGCCCCTCTTTTCAATGGTGGCATGCCCATGATTGCCCCGTGTGTGCACATCGCCATTGCCCCCTCGGAACCCTATCGTTGCAGCCTGCAGGAGGCTGCAGATTGGCCCTCCCCTCTCCCTGTCAAAATGCACCCCCTCGCTTTAGGGTGCCGTCCCCGAAAGCTCCCGAAGTCTCCCGGAGCCTTCCTTATACCAAAATGACCCTCAACAACCCCTCTTTTCAATGGTCGCATGCCCATGATTGCCCCGTGTGTGCACATCGGCCATTGCCCCCTCGGAACCCTATCGTTGCAGCCTGCAGGAGGCTGCAGATTGGCCCTCCCCTCTCCCTGTCAAAATGCACCCCCTCGCTTTAGGGTGCCGTCCCCGAGAGCTCCCGAAGTCTCCCGGAGCCTTCCTTATACCAAAATGACCCTCAACAGCCCCTCTTTTCAATGGTGGCATGCCCATGATTGCCCCGTGTGTGCACATCGGCCATTGCCCCCTCGGAACCCTATCGATGCAGCCTGCAGGAGGCTGCAGATTGGCCCTCCCCTCTCCCTGTCAAAATGCACCCCCTCGCTTTAGGGTGCCGTCCCCGAGAGCTCCCGAAGTCCCCCGGGGCCTTCCTTATACCAAAATGACCCTCAACAGCCCCTCTTTTCAATGGTGGCATGCCCATGATTGCCCCGTGCGTGCACACGCAGCCACTGCCCCCTCGAAACCCTATCGTTGCAGCCTGCAGGAGGCTGCAGATTGGAAAGGGTGGGAAGGGAGGGAAGGTGGTTCTCGCATTTCACCTTGTGTGTGAATTTGAACAGGTGCAACATCTTGCGCATGATGCACTCTATCATGGTGGTGTCGCTCTCCCGTACTGCACGCCAGAACTCAAAGTACATGAACGCGTATTTTGTGAGAACTTGAGTCCACCAAAAGTGGGTGAACTTCTTGTTCTCACATACCATCATCATGTAGGCGTGCAAGTTAGCCACTTTCTCGTCGGTATTCATATCAGCCAACCGGTCCGCAACATGCCTCCCCCACTCCTCCATAATCGCGGCCCACATTCCCTTCACTACTACACTCAAGAAGTCATGATGAACTTCCATCACGCCCTTGGTTGCATCTCGCCGGACCTTCTTCCGCCCCAATAACTCCGCAAGCGTGGCAAAGCCAAGCTCCCAACCAAGCTTGATAACACTCTCCAGGCAATGCCAATATGCGTGAAATAAGCCAGGAAAGGGCACGAGCCAATGGCGACTACCATGCTGCAACGCCATCCGTTGAATCTCCCTTTGAGCTTGCATATATGGGACCCCG
The DNA here is from genome assembly GCA_001247695.2 of Cymbomonas tetramitiformis. Classification (NCBI taxonomy): domain Eukaryota; kingdom Viridiplantae; phylum Chlorophyta; class Pyramimonadophyceae; order Pyramimonadales; family Pyramimonadaceae; genus Cymbomonas; species Cymbomonas tetramitiformis. Next base: position 14,472 of record LGRX02014324.1, on the reverse strand, counting down.
TCACCAAAGAGGAGTGCATGACGGCGATGAAGCTCATGAGAAGACCCATCGAAGACCAACTCATCTTCAAAACTCTGAAAAGACTGCTGATTGCCGAGAACGCTCGACAATTGGACGTGCATTAACATAACCATCGTCTGCAGTTTGGTCATGACAAACCCACGTGCTCATCGCGTCTCCTCTAAAGCTTCAGGTGCACAAACGTCCGGCACCTCCGCATCAACCATCATGCTTTGCACATATGCGCGGAGTCGCTCTTCGAGTAGCGCACCCGCCTTCCCATCTTCCATGAGTCCACCAAACTCCGAGACTCCGCCATTCAGCACATCATTATGCGTCAAACGATGCAATGGTATCACTGGGTCCTCAGAGGCGGTCGAAAACAATTCCTCGCCAACGGCTTCACAAACACCACGTTGCACTCCATGCAACATATAATTTGCATCTTTAATGCGCTCGGTCCGAGGTCCGATGTACACTTGCCAGTTATCTACTAGGCAAACCAACTTCAAAGTGGTGGCCGCGGACAATCGAGAGACGACCTCTTTTTGCCGATGCTCAGAGAACTCGATGAATTTTCTCCGTGAGTGGGTCGGAGAGTAGGCCAAGCGAAAAAACGAGGAGCTCATTAACTTCAAAATCAGTGTGTTGTTGCGCGATACCGTGAACAACACCATGGTGAACAGCATTCGAACCATCCTGAACAACCTGGTACTCGTAGAAGATAACATCAAGATTATGCCCATCATTATGGTCTCCCTCTTCGCATTACCACTGAAATTGCCTCCCTCTGCATTCCGCTTGGCAAATCCTGAAGCCAACAAGCGTGATGCCATCATCGAAAATACGGGACAATGACCATCGAGCGCGGACTGGAAGCGTGGCAAGTCCATGTCGGCTTCCTCAAGATCCCCCGTCGCATCTCGGAAGTAAGTGAAAGCAGGATGTTTTTTATCACCACCAACTCCGCATCCACAACCAGACCCAATGCCTCAAGATCGACATCGTGTGTGCGTGCGACGTGTGTAGACGTGTCTAGATCTTCCTCAGCTTCAAAGCTAGAATCGATCCGACTCGTCCGTAGCCACGGTGGAGGTATCTGAGGCATCGCACCACTCCCCACAGTCATCGGAGTCCGGCCCTATACCCTCCGTGGCCTCAGTCATATCCGCGTCGCACGATGGCCGCCCGTCAACCGTCGCGGTAGATACTCCTTCGACCTCCTCAGTGGATGTGCCATGAGATAGCACCTTCTCCTTCATGCTTTGGAGCATCCGCGCATGCTCTTGCATGGATGGTACACGCAACAAGATGTCAAGAGACGCGATTATCTCGGCATGGGATGGAAGATTTCCCTCGACTTGCATGTCACCCGCAGCATCATCCGCCGCATCACCCGCCGCATCCACGTCCGCTTCATGATTGGCCTCTCCCACTTCTCCCCGACCAAGTCCACTATCCACCCTTGGTCTCGTACTCGCCACACCACCGTTCTCCGAGAACTCTACAAAGAAACGCTCAAAATGAGCACGGTAGCGCCTTATATGCTTGCTCCGAAGCATGTCTTTCCAAGCCTCGTTGCATTCCGGAATCGCATCACGTGTTTGACCGTCAACCTTATAGCGCGGCTTAGGGTACTTATTCACGAACCAGTCAAGCATCGACCCATATGTCGGAGTTCGTATAGACTCCGAGGGATGAAAATGATGAACTGCTCGTTGCAATACATATTCAATGTCATGCCAATACGCAATAGATTTGAGAGGCAAATCACGAATGTGCCGTAACGCAAAGTGTTGGTCTATTTCCGATCGAGAAAGGCTGTTCCCCAGGTACAAACTCTTGAATGCAATAATCGCAAACAAGAATATCTCGAAGATCTCTACACTCCCCCGCTGAGGCCAAGTAAAGTTTGTACGGGAATCAAAGTTGCCATCGATCCAAGAAGGCATCCGTCACGAAAGTCCTAGTACATTACAAAACCGCCTGCATGCACCCCCTCTCTTTAGGGTGCCGTCCCCGAGAGCTCCCGAAGGCCCCCGGGGCCTTCCTTATACCAAACTGACCCTCTACAGACCCTCTATACAGTGGGCCCATCCCCCATATGCTCCCATGCATGAACCTTGGGTGCTGCTCCCTCGGAACCCTATCAATGAAGGGGGTGCAAATTTGCCACCCCTCCCCCTCCCCTCAATGCACCCCCTCTCTTTAGCGTGCCGTCCCCGAGAGCTCCCGAAGGCCCCCGGAGCCTTCCTTATACCAAACTGACCCTCTATAGGCCCTCTTTGCAGTGGGCCCATCCCCCATATGCTCCCATGCATGCCCCATAGGTGCTGCCCCCTCTACAGCCTCTTGATGGAGGGGCTGCAGATTTGCCACCCACCCCCCCGCCTCCATGCGCCCCCTCTCTTTAGGGTGCCGTCCCCGAGAGCTCCCGAAGGCCCCCGGAGCCTTCCTTATACCAAACTGACCCTCTATAGGCCCTCTTTGCAGTGGGCCCATCCCCCATATGCTCCCATGCATGCCCCATAGGTGCTGCCCCCTCTACAGCCTCTTGATGGAGGGGCTTCAGATTTGCCACCCACCCGCCTCCCCTCAATGCACCCCCTCTCTTTAGGGTGCCGTCCCCGAGAGCTCCCGAAGGCCCCCGGAGCCTTCCTTATACCAAACTGACCCTCTATAGGCCCTCTTTGCAGTGGGCCCATCCCCCATATGCTCCCATGCATGCTCCATAGGTGCTGCCCCCTCTACAGCCTCTCCTTAAAGTTCTTGATGGGTCTAAGGGGACTCGACTCTAACATTCACTTGCCTCATAAAACACAAAGACCAAGGGTTGATAATAAGCAAGAGGGTGCAAAGATATGGTACAAGTGACAATCACCTTTTATATGCACCAAAGATGGGGCAATTTGGTGCACTACTCCACTTTCTGTAACGAATCTTGTACCGCCAATCGAAGCACCGCCCTGCCACAATACCCCACACCCATCGCAATATTCCGAAAGTTCATGATAGTTCATGACCATATGCAATAGCAAATATGAAAGTCAAATATATTACCTTTTATATGCACCAAAGATGGGTCATTTTGGCGCACTACTCCACTTTCTACAACGAATCTTGTACCGCCAATCGAAGCACCGCCCTGCCACTATACCCCACACCCATCGCAATATTCCGAAAGTTCATGACAGTTCATGACCATATGCAATAGCAAATATGAAAGTCCTATATATTACCTTTCATATGCACCAAAGATGGGTCATTTTGGCGCACTACTCCACTTTCTACAACGAATCTTGTACCGCCAATTGAAGCACCGCCCTGACACAATACCCTATACTCATCGCAATATTGTGGAAGTTCATGACAGTTCATGACCGTATGCAAAACAGAATATTAAAGTCCTATATACCACCTTTTATTTGCGCCAAAGATGAGGCATTTCTAAGCATTCCTCCGCCTTGTGCGCCTAATCTTGTGTTTCCTAAGACTTGGGCGGGGCGATGATAGTGACCGCCCAAGTTTCCTAAGACTTGGGCGGGGCGATGACAGTGACCGCCCAAGTTTCCTAAGACTTGGGCGGGGCGATGCCAGTGACCGCCCAAGTTTTCTAAGACTTGTGCGGGGCGATGACAGTGACCGCCCAAGTTTCCGAAGACTTGGTCGGGGCGATGACAGTGACCGCCCAAGTTTCCGAAGACTTGGGCGGGGCGATGACAGTGACCGCCTAAGTTTCCTAAGACTTGGGCGGGGCGATGACAGTGACCGCCCAAGTTTTCGAAAACTTGGGCGGGGCGATGACAGTGACCGCCCAAGTTTTCGAAGACTATGCACTCATTATATACGGCATGTTGATGTATACTGCAAGTCAAGTATATGTGCATGTGTGTGTGCTGCAATCATTGCAATCTCCGCACACTCTAATCTTGCACACATTATTATGTTACTGCTAAGTATTCATGATCTGTCATGTAGATGTACACAGCATTCATGCAGTTCAAACTCTTGATTGCAAGCAAGTATACAAATCTGACAGTGAGTAAATTGCAATATCTCAGCAGTCATCAAAGTATTGTGTGGCATGCTGCAATATGGTCATCATGCGTCCATTCATGAGTATCCCTGCAAGCATACACATATTTTGCAGAGGATATTGTGACGCGCGCATATGATGCGCAGATGATTGTTGCAACTATTTTGACATCGTCATCATAAAACTGCAAAATGATTGTCGTGCGCTGCAAGTGATTTATTGCAATCATGAATATCGCAATTGTGCGCGCTGTTGACAAAGAGCACATATTGTCGCCATATACTTAGCACATGATACGAGTACTAATTTGCGCGCGGATCATGAATCCGTTGATGTTTTCTGTGCCCGCATCTCATACTGCGTAATTCTTACAGCTGCGAATCATTCCTGCGCGTACATATGATCGCCGCGCATACTTCTAGCTGCGAATCGCTTTTGCGCGCATATGTGATCGCCGTACATACATTTCTTACAGCTGCGAATCGCTTCTGCGCGCATATGTGATCGCAGAGCATTTGTATGCCGCATGCACACCTTTTCGCGCAGTGTATACGACGCTCAGCTGTTGTGTACGATTCTGCGAATGCGACGATTATCCTCGCGCTCTCTATTCGCTTTTGCAGCGGTCAGATATAATTATGCAATATATCGAATATCCGTGCTTATTCGATTGCGTCGCCAGATATGCTTTGCGCTCCGCAACCTGTATACACAAAATTATTGATATATACGCTGCACTCACACTTGAGTTCTCGTTTCTCGCCTTAACGATCGAATACCAATGATAAGGACGCTGTCGCGAGCCTTAAGAAATATATGATATAATAAGATAGTGCCGGTGTTTATTGAACAGTAAACACGCGCACAGCTTATGAGCGGGTGATGAGTGCAGACTTCGTCCGAAGATGCCGCTCTAGCACAACGCTAGCTCATCTATACCGAATGCCTCCCATCTCACAGGTGGTGCCGCTATTGGGTTGTGAACCCGAGGCATTGGTTGAACGACTGGTATCGGCAGAACAAATGATGCGTTCGCCATATGATACCCGCATGCGTGTTCCGCACATGCTAGAAGCGAAGATGATTTCTTCTCCGAACCGTTCGGTACTTCAAGATAGTATCTTGCTTCGCCATCTTCGAGTCCAACATACGGCCTCTCGATGACAGGTGTCATTCAAGTCTTTCCTTGAATAAATGACAGATGATGTGACTTATCATCTCGATGACATGTAAAGTCATAGTCGACCGTACTGACGACTGTCTGTCATTATAATATATGACATGACTCGACATGACATGACATGGTATGACATGTATGACAGGTATGACACGTATGACATGTATGACAGGTATGACACATATGTCATCGGTCATAACCCTGACACCTTGAGTGACACCTGTCATCGAGAGGCCAGGTTGTGGCATCGAGATGGCAAAGCATGGACACGTTACAGCCAGGGGGCACGACCAGGGTCACCAAGGACGAGGCCGCGTGGCTGGATACCGAGCTCAATGCCACCTTCGGAGGACATCCCGAGTTCACTGAGGAGAACTGGGAGGAGATGCGCAACGTGGTGAGGAGGTGCAGCTATTGCTTCGCCAACAAGCCGCAGGACATCAAAGGCTACCATGGAGGTGCGGCACATGCGACCTTCGCCATCCCTTTCAAGGACGAGACTAAGGTAGCCTATCAGCGACCGAGGAAATACAGCCCGGGGGAGCAGGAGATCATCGACCTGCACTGCAAGGAACTGCTGGAATATGGCTTCATCGAGCCGGCTTCACAGCACTGCAGACACGCCAGCAACGTGGTGGTCGCGGGGAAGAAGGATCACGACACTGGACAGTGGACTTCGACGAGATTCTGCGTCGACCTCCGGAACACGAACTGGTTGTCGCTGAATGGCTACTATCCGGGCCACTAGTCCTTGCCCAAGGACTAGGCGGAAATGTACATTACGGCCGGATTATTTGGCCCTAGACCCAACATTATGCTTCAAAAAATCCTTTGGGACACAACCTAAGTGCCTATCTTTGTGGGAAGTTGAATTTCAAAGTTTGGGTACCCGTAATCTAGCCGCGGTTTAGGGCTATGTCATGCTCTAAATTTAATTCATTTGGCTAGTCCTTGGGGAAGGACTAGTGGCGGTGTGGCCCCTAATGGCCCCTTAGATGGATAGGGGGTGGTGTACCACCACCCACATATCGAATTTATGACCCAATGTAAGGGTTCATAACCGTAAATGGCTTATAACGACGATATATTATGCTCTCAACGCATGGTAAACACCACCACTAAGACGAAAATGCTGAATTATGACATTTTCCGACCCAAAATTCGAGCAAAATATTCAATAACACGCACCCTAATGGTTGGAAAATTCCCATAAGAAATACCGAGGTATAGTTTGAAGTCATATTTATGCATCACTATGCTCACTATTGGTAATATGTCTCATAGACCACATGCTATGGGCCATGCAAAGCTGCAATTTGGGCAATGTGGCCCCATACTTAAGCAGTTCCCGCTGATATAAATATGACAAGTACCACCGAGCAGTAGCCATATAGCGACCAATGGCATAATCCCAACTCACCGCCACGCCCACCTATCATTGGGCAGGCTATACTTGTGCAATATTGCCACTTGCGGTACCTATCTGGCACCTGGAGATCTCCCAAAAAATCATGAAAATCAGTTACTGAAATCAGCTTGGCGATTTGAATGGATTTCATGGAAATAGTAGGGTGCATGCCACATGGGCGTCCACCGACAACAACATGCGCCATCCCGTGGCCAATGGGGCATTAAGGGATTTAGTTTAGGTCACATTGATGACACAAACCGAGCCATAGGGTCACTGGCATTGGCTAGGTCGTCCCAAAAAAATCGACGGCGCTAGTCCTTCCCCAAGGACCAGTTTTCAATTTAGTCCTTGGGGAAGGACTAAGGCGCGGCAATTACCGGTAATTTGAAAAGGGGGTCTGGTATTACCGGTAATTTTATCGGTAATTACCATCCCAGTAATTTACCAAAATAATTACTGCCACTTATTATATATGGAGTCAGGGGTAATTTGAAAAGGTGGTCTGGTATTACTGGTAAAATTACCGGTAATTACCATCCCAGTAATTTACCAAAAAAATTACTGCCGCGCCCTAGGAAGGACTGTCGGATAGTAGCCATGAAGGATAACACGTTACCACATCGTCCAGAAGAGCTCTACCAGCGCGTGGCCAAGGCCAAGTTCAAGACTACCCTGGACGCGACCAAGGCGTTCCACCAGATTCCCATGACTACTGAGGAGGACAGGGACAAGACAGCGTTCTGGTGGGGCAACCAGCTTTATCGTTACACATCCATGCCGTTTGGAGCAGCTGGAGCGACCGCAGCCTTCATCAGAATCATGGACTACGAGCTGCGTCACCTGCAACATTGCACGGTGGCGTACGTCGATGACGTGTGCATATACTCAGACACCGCTGAGCAGCACATCAAGGATGTGGAAGCCGTGCTTCGCACCTTGGGGGATGCAGGGATACGCCTGCACTCGGGCAAGTCGACCTTCGGGTCAGCCACTGTGGACTTCTTGGGCTACCGCATCGGCTACAACACTATTGGTGCGCAGGACATCAAGTGCAAAGCCATCCAAGAGTTGCCCAAGCCCGAGGACAAGACTGGAGTACGCTCCATCCTTGGACTCGTGAACTACTACAAAGGTTTGGTGGGGGAGCCCATGAGACCCAACTACTCAGAGATGGCACGACCACTGAACGACTTGCTCAGAAAGGAGGTGTTGGATGTCAAGGAAGCTTGGGGGAAGGAGCAGGACCAGGCATTGCAGGCATTGAAGGACGCCCTATGTTCGGGAAGATGTTTGAAGCCCATCGATTACAGCAGGCCCATTTTTCTCTACACGGACTGGAGTAACCATGGCATTGGCGCAGTGCTGGGTCAGAAGGATGAGAACGGCGTAGAGCACATCTGCGTGGTGATCAGTCGCTCACTGTCGAAGACCGAGAGACAGTACGCGAGCTTCCAGGGTGAGATGCTGGCAGTGGTGTGGGCGATCCGCACGTTACGACAGTACCTGCACGGGATCCACTTCACGCTGATTACCGACCATTCGCCGCTCACAACACTCATGGAGAAGGGGGACCTGCAGGGTCAACACCTACGCTGGGCCATCAGCCTCCAGGAGTTTGAGTTCACGGTCCAGTACCGACCAGGTCCGAAGAATGAGAACGCGGATGTGCCATCCAGGTACCCGCTGCCCAGCACCGCAGACGAGACTGGTGCCCGCTTGGACCGTGAAGGGGACCGAGCCAGGGAAGCGGGGCATGCCGAGAGGCCAACGCGCTGCTTCACAGATACCATCTGCTTGGAAGTGACCAGGGAGCCACCACTTGGTCTAGAAGTGAGCCCAGAGGCACAGGTGGCCAACTACTGCGAGAACATGGTCAGGGAGCAGCTGGGGACCAGCGCAGTCCATCGACTGTTTGACGTGCACTACCAAGAAGAGTTGGAGTGCAACAAGGGGGTCATGTTTGACACTGACCACCCGGAGGTGGCCAGGTGCTCGGGCAGGTTGACTCGAGTCGCCTGGGATGCCCTCAGCCAGGTCCGGCCAATCAGGGGTATGCATTCTGGAGGCTCCCCGGCAATATACGGCGACGAGACCATGGAGGGTGGCAAGCTCAAAGTGCCAAAGAAGATCGACACGAGAGTGATTGACAAGAGCTTCTTTCGGGAGGCCAGAGAAGAGGGCGTGGTCTGCTACGAGCCGTGTGGGGGCCTGTGTGCTGGACTAGAGATGCTCTTGCGCTGTGGAGTTAAGGTCAACAAGTACCTCTACCAGGACATCTCGAAGTCCAGCCAGACGGTAGCCAGGGCCAGGTGCATGGCGCTCAGCCGCCGTCATCCTGACTTGTTTCGTGCCGAGGCAGCCCATTTGGAACAGCTGCCCAGCAACATCGAAGACACCAGCCTCATTGACCTTGTACATGCAGGGGCATTGAGTGGAGAACAATGGGTCATGGTGTGTGGATATCCATGCCAGGACCTGTCACCAGCTGGCAAGCTGGCTGGTTTGGAGGGCAGGCACAACAGACTGTTCTACCAGGCAGTGCGAGTCCTCTCTACGCTGCAACAGCTGCAGCCTCGGCGACCGCCAGCATATGTGCTAGAGAACGTTTCTCCGTTGTCACACAGGGAGAACTCGAAGATCAGGAAGGACGTGTTTCCCATCATCAATAGCGTGGTGGGCCAGCCAGTATCCTTCGACGCGGCGCGCGCGGGATCATACGCGCATCGCCTACGAGCATATTGGAGCAATCTGTTTCAAAATCAGCAGTTCAATCTGGTGATGGAGGGGGTGGACAGACCACCAGACAGATAGGGTGCAACCTAGAGATCGCCCAGCACCGCGACACCTTGCGATACGAGCACAGGAGGAGTGGCAGCTACGAGCCGAAGCCGCACCAGTTCAAGGCAGGCGATTTCGTGTACATACGACAACAACCGCGCTCTGGCATGGAGGTGGCCACCAAGCCAGCCATCCTAAAGATATTCAAGGTGCAAAGAGATGGGGTGGTAGTGTTGGAGGACAGCACGAAGTTGCGGGAGAATTAAGAGCACAGTGCAGAATATCGCACCATGTCACCTGCAAGTGAAAGATCAATACGACTGCAGTGCAGCCATCCCCAGCAAGCACCTCGCGTGTGAGGCGTGCATGCGGACAGATGGGGAGGCAGCCATGTTGCTGTGTGACACCTGTAACCGTGGTTATCACACGTGGTGTCTGAGTCCAGCGCTGGATGGAGTACCTGAAGGAGATTGGCAATGTCCCAAGTGCTTGGGTGGGACCGTGGTGGCAGCTGCCGCCGAGGTGAGTACGTCGATCGTAGAGAAGATGGCTGCCATGGAGCTGCAGCTGAGAGAGAAGTTGGGCTCAGATGTGGTATTGTTGCCTGCAGACGTGGGTCCACATCGTGCAGTGAAGCCGGGGCGTGAAGACCCATGGCAGGCGCTTACATCGCGGCAGATGCTCAGGAAAGAAGGGAGCATGGGGGATCTCCCTGACAGAGTGGCCTGGGGAAACCAGGAGGAGCTCAGCAGAGTGATTACAGACGTGATGCCAGGATTCTGGCATGAGGGCCATCGTACCATCCTGAGCAGAAAGTGTGCAGAACAGCACACTCGCGCGAGAAGCCTCCGCAAGGCGTCCACGGTGCAGGCCATGAGCCCCGAGGAAGTACAGAAGAGAGGGGATGTCACGCAGTTGAGCAGAGCTCAGGTGAAAATTGCCAGTCAACTGGATTGGGGCTTAGAGTTGGTGATGACAGTTCCTCAGGAGGTCAGACGTCTGGCGCACGAGGTGACTTGGGAGAAGATCACACAGGTCTGGGATCCCTGGGCTGGCACAGGTGTCATTGGCAAGGTTACAGTAAGAGTCAACCAATAAGAAAACAGAGATTTCGGGGTCAGCAGCTTTTCTCCTCCCCCCCAGCTTCGGTACCTAAGAGAGCCGACGAAATAAGAGAAAACCGCTTATTTTGCCAGCTAGCTTTTCTCATTCTTAAGAGTGAAAAATCAGTTTTCTCGTATTGGATTCGCAGCACATCCTCACTTCGAAAAAACCGCCCACTACCGTGATGGACGACGCGACACGTTCACAATTGCGGTAAGTTATTAGTGATGTTAGGGAAGGTCTACTCGCACAAGATGACTTTTCTAACATCAAAGCCGTACTTATTTTGCTATATTTTAAGAAAATGTCCTGGGGTCTAGCCAGCCTCCATATTTCTTATTTTTGCCAATCTCTTAACTTTTAAAACCAGCCAGCTTTTCTCCTAAACTTGTGACCCCCCCCCCCCCAAAAGCTGGCTGGTTTCTTAACGTAGCTTTCTCTTATTGGTTGACTCTTACTGTATGTCACTGGAATGGCCTCACCTGAAGGTTATGAATAATGATTGGAACCCGCAGCTGAAATGGCACGAAGCCCTTAATGCTTTACAACCGGGCAATTATCGCGCCTGGAAGGAAAAGTATGGGGTGTGTGACGCGGTGGTGACCTCACCCTGGTTCGCAGTGTTGGATATTGCGTTGCCATTGGCAGTGCTGGCCAGCCGAGTGGTGGCTTGTATTCATGTGCCATCGCACTACATGACAGATATGACAGAGAGCAGGGCACAATACTTTCGTAAGTTGTGTCACGCTGGACGCTTACATGTGATTGGGCACTTAGAACATGGGCCTATTGGCAGAAGATGCATGTGGGTCATGGTGTTTCGGAATCCTCTGACACGGGCCAGGATGCTACGAGGAGGAGAAGCTTCTGGAGTGGGTATGTTTACCTTCGGCATGGGCAAGTTCGCGATGGACGGTGTCACAACAGAAGATGCTGAGCAAGCTCTTGTTTAATGTCTGTGCTACCAGTGGCAGCTACAGATGGGGGATGTTGAGAAAAAGAGCTTGCATAAGTTGTGAAAAGAGGAAGGAGATATCAAAATTTTTGAGATTTTGTGTAGTTACAGTAGCAAGCCAACTGTGCAGTCATATAAGGCAACATATGCAGAGCTGAGCTAGTATTATAGAAGCGCTGACAATAAGTAAGACTGTTTAGTAGTAGGGCTAGAGAGTTATGTTTTGTGTGGACGCTTCGTGCATAAGTTCGCGACAGCTGTCACAAACCACGGCTTATCGTGTACCTCAGCCGGGTTGTGACACTTGCTGTAGCAGTCTCTGTGACGAACATAGAACACGCGCTGTACGGTACGCGTGAGGAGTTATGACAGTGAAGAGATACGGAAAGACAAGCGGGTGTTACACTTGTTTAGAGATAGTGAGAATAAGTAGGGCGGCGTGGAAGGGTGAGGCAGACGCTCATTTTTGTTTTGCCTTCGTAACAGTGATTCCGAAAATAGCCAGGACTCGCTTAGACCGCGAAAACAGCAGTGTTATGAGATAATTTATGAGATACAGCATTCTTCTGCTTGTAAAGATATACATTTGTGGAACTTGCTCTTGTACGATAGCGTCAGAACTGTAATTAACAGTCTTTTTCATGTTGAGAAAAAGAGCTTGCATAAGTTGTGAAAAGAGGAAGGAGATATCAAATTTTTTGAGATTTTGTGTAGTTACAGTAGCAAGCCAACTGTGCAGTCATATAAGGCAACATATGCAGAGCTGAGCTAGTATTATAGAAGCGCTGAGGGTAAATGTGAGTGCGGGTCCCCCGTAGGCGGGTGTACCCTTATTATCACCTTTTTTAAGGTGTAGCGGTGTGGAGCCGCGCGCGCGGTATGGCATCATGGGCGATGGATTTTTTTTGGTATTTTAGACCTCAAAACCGCCCCATTTTGGTCAAACATGCTGTTTGGGGGGTTGGCCGGCTCTAGGGGTCTCCGAGGCATTGTCAATCAAAAAAGCAGTGTACCCTTATTATCAAGTGAAAATCCAGTAATAAGAATTGGATAAACGGTTGTAACTCTCAAATATTAGCATGTTTTGGACCCATTGGGACCCCATGGGACTAATTTGACCGATACCCCGACATGGGCACCCCTTGCTTGCCCGCCCATACACGCGGGGCGCGGGGGGTGCTTTCTGCAGTGCACGCGCCGGCGGCACGCACCCAAGGTGGGCCGCGCGGGCGGCCACGGTGCGATACCATAGGCAAAATTTACCATTTAGATGTAGTTTGACGTGTACAAAGCCCTGCAACCACCTACCATGTCGCCACATGCCCCCCCGGATGGGCGCAAGCCGCCCCACCAAAACGGGCGAAAATCGGAAAAAGCCAGATTTCGGCAGTGAGCTTCCCGTGGAATGAGCCCCCTCAAGTGCGACCCGCAGGGGGTATGGACCCCTATAGCGGGATGTTTTGGACCCATTGGGACCCCATGGGACTAATTTGACCGATACCCCGACATGGGCACCCCTTGCTTGCCCGCCCATACACGCGGGGCGCGGGGCGGTGCTTTCTGCAGTGCACGCGCCGGCGGCACGCACCCAAGGTGGGCCGCGCGGGCGGCCACGGTGCGATACCATAGGCAAAATTTACCATTTAGATGTAGTTTGACGTGTACAAAGCCCTGCAACCACCTACCATGTCGCCACATGCCCCCCCGGATGGGCGCAAGCCGCCCCACCAAAACGGGCGAAAATCGGAAAAAGCCAGATTTCGGCAGTGAGCTTCCCGTGGAATGAGCCCCCTCAAGTGCGACCCGCAGGGGGTATGGACCCCTATAGCGGGATGTTTTGGACCCATTGGGACCCCATGGGACTAATTTGACCGATACCCCGACATGGGCACCCCTTGCTTGCCCGCCCATACACGCGGGGCGCGGGCGGTGCTTTCTGCAGTGCACGCGCCGGCGGCACGCATACAAGGTGGGCCGCGCGGGCGGCCACGGTGCGATACCATAGGCAAAATTTACCATTTAGATGTAGTTTGACGTGTACAAAGACCTGCAACCACCTACCATGTCGCCACATGCCCCCCCGGATGGGCGCAAGCCGCCCCACCAAAACGGGCGAAAATCGGAAAAGGCCAGATTTCGGCAGTGAGCTTCCCGTGGAATGAGCCCCCTCAAGTGCGACCCGCAGGGGGTATGGACCCCTATAGCGGGATGTTTTGGACCCATTGGGACCCCATGGGACTAATTTGACCGATATCCCGACATGGGCACCCCTTGCTTGCCCGCCCATACACGCGGGGCGCGGGGGGGTGCTTTCTGCAGTGCACGCGCCGGCGGCACGCACCCAAGGTGGGCCGCGCGGGCGGCCACGGTGCGATACCATAGGTAAAATTTACCATTTAGATGTAGTTTGACGTGTACAAAGCCCTGCAACCACCTACCATGTCGCCACATGCCCCCCCGGATGGGCGCAAGCCGCCCCACCAAAACGGGCGAAAATCGGAAAAAAGCCAGATTTCGGCAGTGAGCTTCCCGTGGAATGAGCCCCCTCAAGTGCGACCCGCAGGGGGTATGGACCCCTATAGCGGGATGTTTTGGACCCATTGGGACCCCATGGGACTAATTTGACCGATACCCCGACATGGGCACCCCTTGCTTGCCCGCCCATACACGCGGGGCGCGGGGGGGGTGCTTTCTGCAGTGCACGCGCCGGCGGCACGCACCCAAGGTGGGCCGCGCGGGCGGCCACGGTGCGATACCATAGGCAAAATTTACCATTTAGATGTAGTTTGACGTGTAAGGCGCGGCAATTACCGGTAATTTGAAAAGGGGGTCTGGTATTACCGGTAATTTTACCGGTAATTACCATCCCAGTAATTTACCAAAATAATTACTGCCACTTATTATATATGGAGTCAGGGGTAATTTGAAAAGGTGGTCTGGTATTACTGGTAAAATTACCGGTAATTACCATCCCAGTAATTTACCAAAAAAATTACTGCCGCGCCTTATTG
>LGRX02014323.1:0-14783 GCA_001247695.2 Cymbomonas tetramitiformis | reverse complement strand
GGAGAGTGTAGAGTGGTGGCGTGCTGTGATGCAGTGTGCGCCGAGAGCAGGGTGGCGGTGCGCTGTGATGCGATGTGCGAAGAGAGCAGGGTGCGAGCTGTGGTGTGATGTGCGGAGAGAGCAGGGTGGTGGGGCGCTGTGATGGTGTGCGCAGAGAGCAGGGTGGTGGAGCGGCGTGATGCAGTGTGCGGGAGAGAAGCGAGGGTGCGTGATGCTGTGATGTATTGTGCGCAGAGAGTAGGGTGGTGGCGTGCCGTGATGCAGTGTGCGCAGAGAGCAGGGTGCGTGATGCTTTGATGAAGTACTTCCCAGGGAGATAATTTCCGAGACATGGGTGGTGCTCAGAAGCCCCTTTGTTTCACAACAGACTTTGAGGACTTCCAGGGAGGTGGTCTGCAACCAGGGTTGCTGAGGAGTCAGCCCAACTGCAGGCCTCGCGGCTTCTGCAAGTTCCTTCCTCCCGGGCGGGCGGGTGTGGGAAACTTTTTGAATTGGTAGACTCGGAGCCCGAAGTTCTCGCAGAATGAAGTGAAGTGAACTGTCGCAGCTTATTTCAAAAGCTCCGAAAGTCTCTTCATCTTCGCGGGCTCCGCCCAAGCGACACAAGCCTTGCAAACTGAACATCTGTGTCGCATGCTCCGCATGAACACAGATGTCACTCAACCAATCAGAAAGCACCTCTGTGTTCCGGCTCTGCCTGAACACAGATCTGACTCGACTGTCACGGTTCCCCCGTGACTCCGTAGCCAATCAGAACACAGAGAAGTCGACCCCGCGAATTGCTCGGCTCTGCCTTGAGAAATCCTCGGGAGAAAATCCGCAAAAAATTCACAAGTCCTCGTCGAGCCTCGGGCTCATTTTTTGCAAGCAGAAATTTTCTCCCCCGTACTTCCAAAATAATTTAGAAATAAATTTCTCAATTATTTACACAAGTACTTCCCAGGGAGATAATTTCCGAGACATGGGTGGTGCTCAGAAGCACCTTTGTTTCACAACAGACTTTGAGGACTTCCAGGGAGGTGGTCTGCAACCAGGGTTGCTAAGAGTCAGCCCAACTGCAGGCCTCACGGCTTCTGCAAGTTCCTTCCTCCCAGCTGGCTGGCGCTTCAGCTACCCAACCGCCGAAGCTGCTTGCTGCCAGACTTGTGCTTACCCAAGCATTTCCACTTACACTCAATCTGTTTCATCCTGGCAGCCAGCCTCTTCGGCAGCTCCAGCCTCCGAGCCTTTGTCAACTGTTTATACCTCTGGTATGCATTGGAGACCCAGTCTCCTTGCAGTTTGATCAAAAGGTGGTCCACCCCGAGGTTAAAGGCCACCGTGGCCCCCCCTCTCCGAAAACTGTGACCCGAGTATTGACTCGGGTCAAGACCGATCTTCCGGATCAGCTTTTTCATCTCCCCCACGAACACTCCGTGTGTCATGGGCACAGTCCTGCCCCTTGACTTCCACAGGAAAGCCGGGCTCTCCGGCTCTGCCGGGGTTAGCTCAAAACACTTGGCCAAGGCCCGTTTCGGGCACAACATTCCTCCTGTGGCCCTCATGGCCACTTTGTGTGTCCTTTCCTCAAATTGGATCACTTTTGAGAACACTAGTGTCACCCACACTGTCTCATTCCTCATCTCAAAGTCCTTTCTTCTAAGGACCCGCCTAACATTAAAGGCATCCACTTTCCCAACACAGACATTGTCTTTTCGAAGCAAGCACAACACAGCAGTCAACATTGCTGCCCACAAAGTCACCATGTTACAGTCATCAAAATCCATTACTTGATACATTCTTGCAAGTATATACAATGTAATTGCGAGTTTCTGTTTTACTTCATCTCCTAGCAGCCTCTTCAGTCCTCTCATAGTCTGAGCTACTTGGAATCTGTGGCTAACAGGCACCCACTCATACTTCGCCTCTAGGTGCAATCTTCTAACACCAGCTGTATAGCTCTTCAAGGTAGAGACTTTACAAGTCTGTGACTGAAATACATAAAACATCGCTAGATCCTCATCTGACACCGGTACCACCGGTCCTTCTCCGAAGGCTAGCATAAATCTGACAAAGGCTCTCTGGCCGGTCGTGTGGTTCTTCTTTGTGTTCTCCGCATCAGCAACACTCAAGATGAAGTTCCACCTGGCTCTCAGCCATTCCTTGGGCTTTGCATACTCTGCATTGCCCCTCTTCCCCCCTCCATGGTCAGTCACACACCAATTCTCTTCCATGCCTTCCCCTTCGGGGCTGTCACTGGGCAGGCTACCAGCACTACTGGCCACCGCGTGGGGCCACAGTCCTTTCTCAATCCCCTAACCCCATTAGGTGAGGTGAACACATCTGTGTCTACTGGGATGTACTCAAGGATGACAAACAACCCAGCCTCAATGGCTGGCACTACAAGCTCCAGCCAGAATCTCTCAGTTGGCCAGAAGGGTAGCACAAACACTGCAGAGGTTGTGTTGGGCGCTGCTCGCTTCTCCCTCAGGAAATGGGTCAGAATTTCCCACACCAAGGAGAAGGGTGGGTTGCAGTACACATTCAGCCCCCTCCACTGTTTCATCAAACAAGAGTCCTCCTTGGACCACCAACGGAAACACCGGGAGTTCGCTCCCACTTCATCACAGCATGCATCCACTGCAAAGGGCCCGAGCGGCCTAACTTTGTCCCACAACCAGTCCTGCACCATCCAGTCATCCAGGTCCCTCGGGGCCTCTCTCCTCGACCACCCCTTCAGCAGGTCCTGAAACCTTCCCATCTGACTCCTACTCAGAGCATCAGCCAAGTCATTGGCCTTTGTGGAAATCCTTTTCATCACCAGCCTCACATCATGTCTGATAGTCAGCAACAAAATCTCCTTTAGCAACGGAATGAAAGTTGCCTTCCCCCACAGGTTCCTTGTCATCAATCTGGCTGCTTCATTGTCACTCCACATGACAACTTTACACCCTCTCAACAGGTGTCCCCACTTCCTCAGGGCCCAGAAAATCACGAACAGCTCCAAATAGTTGATGTGGCTCGAGGCCGCATCTCTGAAAGGGCTAAAAGGTTGCACCTTCCATTGCCTCACCTCCTCCCATTTCACTGCAAACCATCTTCCCCCGAAGAAACCACCCATTCCTCCGTCCACTGCTTCCTCCCCAGCAGCATCCACTGCAAAGAAATCTCTCACCACTGGCCTTCGGTTCAGTACCACCGCCTGACCATTATACTCCTCCAAAATTTTGGCCAACCACATCAAGTCCCGGCTGAGGTCCCTCGGTACCGTGTCATAGAACCTCCTCCTCTTGCCAGCTCTCCCGATAAAGTCATACCCGGACCTCAGAAACATCTTGGCCCCGTACACCACCCGTGCACAAAACATCAACTGGCCCACCAACCTCTGCACCTCCTTCACTCTCACTGTCTTCCGCACTGCCATCTCTCTGCAGGCTAAGGCCACCTTCTGGACTCGGCTCTCCTCCACACTCATCGTCACAATCCCCAGTCCTGAGTAGTTGGACTGCAATCTAATTCCTAAGAAGACCAAATCCTGCCTAGGTGACTCCACCTTCTCCGGGGCCACCTCAAATCCCAAATACTCAACAAGCTCCAGCAGCATCTCAAAACCCCGTTGACAATCCTCTTCTGAGTCAGCCACCAAAATAAAGTCATCCAAGTACACCACAATCCCCGGGAAACCTCTCTGCTGCATCATCAATTTCACCAGTTGAGTTATGTCGTGAAAGAGCCCCGGGGCAGCTTTGACCCCGAACGGAAACCTCGTGTCAATCCTCAGCACTCCTCCGAACTCACTCGCCAAGAACTTCCACAGTGGCGCAGCAATCCCCACAAATCTGTACGCACTTTTCAAGTCAATCTTAGCCATAAAACTGTATGGCTGCAACAACCCAAAAGCTTCCTCCACAGACTGAAACCTTCTCTTGTCAATCTCACAATTGTCGTTCACTGACAGTCCTACAGGTCTAGACAGGTCGTGCACAATCCTCTCTTTCACCTTTCCGTCCACAACTCTCAGTACAATCCCAAGAGCAGACACACCGGGCACACTTTCAACATCCGTGCGCACCATCCTTCCCGCTGCCTCTTCCTCTTGCAGCTTCATCTCGACCTTCTCCTCGTGCTCCGGTGGCACATAATTCTCCACCCGGAAGAACTCCTCTGGCTCAGCCTGCTGCCACGAGAAACCCGTAGCAATCCCCCGAACCACTGCTTCCGCGCCCGGCAACCCCCAGGCTGCCTGCGCCCATCTGTCCGCCCGCAGCGTAAGTGGCGACACCACCGCGCCCACCGCCTCCACATCTTGCAGATACTGGCGGTGGTCTGCCTCCGGCACGCCGTATGACGCCAGCGAAACCCCCACCGCGGTGAACAACGCCAAAAACTTCGCTGTCCAGGTCCTCTCCGGCTTGCGCGCCTTCTTCCGCGCTGCCTCCTCCTTTCCTCCTGCCGGTTCCCTCAGTACGGGCGAAACCGGCTCCCGTACCTCCTCCCGTTCCTCCTCTTCCACTGCTAGTCATTTGTCGCATTCCGACGCCCCGTGCGCTGCCGACTTACACTTGCGGCACGCGTGGATAAATCCACAATCCTTCCCCTTCTTACACCCGCGCGCGAGTTGAAAGAAGTCACATACTGCGTCCTTCCGGTCACCTTTACCTTTTCCACCTTTGTCCCGGGTGTCACGAACACCCTTCCCTCGGCTGCCCTTGTCGTCGAGAAGACGCCGGCTCGCCTCCCCCAGGGTCTCCAGGAACGAATACTGGAAACGGAAACCCAACTGTATTGGGTCCCACGACGCAATCCTTCCCGCAATTATGTCATCCCGAACCTGTGTGTCAAAATCATACAGGTCCGACCACGCATACCTGTTGTCCAAGCTCACAATCCAAGAGACATAGTTCAAAAAGTGCTCCCGCTCTGACTCAGGCTCAATCTTTTCTACCATCTTCATGTTTTGCGCCAAGAACTGCGCTTTGGTCAGGCGCGGAACCGACACCGACCTCATCTCTCCCGAAACTGGGTCCGCAACAATCTGCTTCCTCAGCTTCGCGCAAGGCGCCTCCCTCAGAGCGAGGAACGAGCTTTCACCTTTTCCGGTTGCGGGTACATAGCCCGCCACCTTCTGCATCAGGAACGCGTCCATCCGTCGCTTCAGGTCCTCGTCCCGCGCCAGATCATCCGGCGAGATACCTGCACCTTTCTTACCTCGCTTGGTCCTTTCCGCCGTCGCAACCTCTTCCCCCTCCTCAAACACAGTAGCATCCGCTTCCTCCTCCTCTTCATTCTCGCGTTCGTCCTCCCGCGTCCGCTTGTCGCCGGAACGGAGCCCTGACGCCGACTGCTGTGGTACCTCCGGGAGCTTGAACTTCAATCGCGTCACCAACACCTCCACGCATTGCTCTGCTGCCTCCCCCAGCGCTGCTATGAAAGCCGGTCTGTCCCTCGCCGGAGGCTTCAAGGTCGCCTTCTCCGTCACCTTACCTTGCCCGTCTCGCACCGCGGGCGTAAAAACGCCGGACGCCAGCCCGAAGTTCAGAGTCTCCACTGCGCTCTCCAGCTCCGCCTCCTCAAAGAAACGTATACACCGATCTAAAGCTGGTGCTACGGCGTCACACTTCTTCTCCGCATTATTCGCCATTACCAGCATCCGTGTCACTGCGCGCAGGTCTGTGTAAGCAGTGTCGCACTTCTCCGATCCCCCGTTCGTTGTTTCGCTCGCTGCTGCCATTGCTGCTTAACACTTAAAATATTCCACGAGAACTTTTTTGAAAATTTCAAAACTTTTTGAATTGGTAGACTCGGAGCCCGAAGTTCTCGCAGAATGAAGTGAAGTGAACTGTCGCAGCTTATTTCAAAAGCTCCGAAAGTCTCTTCATCTTCGCGGGCTCCGCCCAAGCGACACAAGCCTTGCAAACTGAACATCTGTGTCGCATGCTCCGCATGAACACAGATGTCACTCAACCAATCAGAAAGCACTTCTGTGTTCCGGCTCTGCCTGAACACAGATCTGACTCGACTGTCACGGCTCCCCCGTGACTCCGTAGCCAATCAGAACGCAAAGAAGTCGACCCCGCGGATTGCTCGGCTCTGCCTTGAGAAATCCTCGGGAGAAAATCCGCAAAAAATTCACAAGTCCTCGTCGAGCCTCGGGCTCATTTTTTGCAAGCAGAAATTTTCTCCCCCGTACTTCCAAAATAATTTAGAAATAAATTTCTCAATTATTTACACTGATGCAGTGTGCGCAGAGAGTAGCGTGGTGGCGTGCTGTGATGCAGTTTGCGGAGAGCGCAGGATGCGAGATGCTGTGATGCAGTGTGCGCAGAGAGCAGGGTGCGAGATGCCTTGATGCGGTGTGCGGAGAGAGCAGGGTGCGAGCTGTGATGCAGTGTGCGGAGAGAGCAGGGTGCGAGATGCTGTGATGCGGCGTGCGGAGAGAGCAGGGTGCGAGATGTGGTGCGCATGCACGGAGAGAGCAGGGTGCGAGCCGTGATGCGGGTGCGGAGAGTGTAGAGTGGTGGCGTGCTGTGATGCAGTGTGCGCCGAGAGCAGGGTGGCGGTGCGCTGTGATGCGATGTGCGAAGAGAGCAGGGTGCGAGCTGTGGTGTGATGTGCGGAGAGAGCAGGGTGGTGGGGCGCTGTGATGTAGTGTGCGCAGAGAGCAGCGGTGGTGGAGCGGCCAGATGTAGCAGCGGGGAGAGCAGGTGCGTGATGCTGTGATGTATTGTGCGGCAGAGAGTAGGTGGTGGCGTGCCGTGATGCAGTGTGCGCAGAGTATAAGGTGCATGCTTTGATGCAGTGTGCGCAGAGAGGCGTGGTGGCGTGCTGTGGATGCAGTTTGCGGAGTCAAAGCGAGATGTTGTGATGCGTTGTGCGCAGAGAGCAGGGTGCGAGATGCTGTGATGCGGTGTGCGGAGAGAGCAGGGTGCCAGCTGTGGATGCAGCGGAGAGCAGGTGTGAGCTGCTGTGATGCAAGGTGCGGAGAGAGCAGGGTGCGAGCTGTGATGCAGTGTGCGGAGAGAGCAGGGTGCAAGATGCTGTGATGCGGTGTGGGGAGCGAGCAGGGTGCGAGATGTGATGCATTGTGCGCAGAGAGCAGGGTGGTGGCGTGCTGTGATGCAGTGTGCGCTGAGAGCAGGGTGCGAGATGCTGCGATGCAGTAGAGAGCAGGGTGCGAGATGCTGTGATGCAGTGTGCGGAGAGAGCAGGGTGCGAGCTGCAGTGACGCAGTGTGCGGAGAGAGCAGGGTGCTGTGGTGATGTCGGAGCAGTGTGCGGAGAGAGCAGTGGTGCGAGATGCTGTGATGCAATGTGCGCAGAGAGAGCAGGGGTGCGATGCCGTGATGCAGTGTGCTGGAGAGAGCAGGGTGCGAGATGCTGTGATGCAGTGTGCGGAGAGGGAGCAGGATGCGTCAGATGCTGTGATGCACTGTGCGCGGGAGAGCAGGGTGGTGGGGCGTTGTGATGCAGTGTGCGCAGAGAGCAGGGTGCGAGCTGTGATGAGTGCGCAGAGAGCAGGGAAGAGATGCTGTGATGCAGTGCAAAGGAGAGAGCAGGGTGCGAGATGCTGTGATGCAGCGGCGGAGAGAGTAGGTGGCGTGCTGTGATGCAGTGTGCGGAGAGAGCAGGGTGCGAGATGCTGATGCAGTGTGCGGAGAGAGCAGGTGCGAGCTGAAGATGCAAAGAGAGAGAGCAGGGTGGTGGGGCGCTGTGGATGCAATGTGCACAGAGAGCAGGGTGGTGGGGCGTCAGATGCAAATGTGTGCAGACAGCAGGGTGCGAGCTGTGGTGTGATGTGCGCAGAGAGCAGGTTATGGGCTGCAGCGTGGTGTCTGGAGAGAGCAGCGTGATGCATCGTGGCGTTTGGGATGGGCATATTTTGGGGGCATCAGTGGGTCTAGTAAATGTTGCACCCAACTAGTGATGTTGTTGGCATGGGATATGGACGCTCAATGGGTGCTGTTTGGGGGATAAAACTGCTGCAGGTGAAGCGGGACGCCCAGTCAATTGCTTGGAACTTCGGCTTTATTTTCCTCATCATCGAGTGCCTGCTTTTCGTGGCATTCGGGAGCCCGACCGGAGACATTGGAACGCGTACATCCGTCACTCTGTCCCTGCTGCTCAGCGCTGTGGCGTTCAAGTTCGTGGTGAAGGTGCGCTCCACCGACAGGCGCCCAGGGAGGGGTTTGGCAGATGCAAGGAATCAGGCGCTTTTTGCTGCCATGTCTGTCTACAACCAAAGTCGCCACTCCCCCCTCAGTCTCCGGGGCGGCGCTTTCCCAGCTGCTCAGTTGTTCTCAACGATGCCTGTCCGAGAAGAGGGAAGTAGCGTCAGCCATCCGAGTCAGAAGGCTGATGCGAGTCATTCTCTGCGAGCAACGCTCATGTTAAGCAAGGACACATACATCCCCCTAAAGGGACTATCTAGGAGGTTTCTGTGCGAGAAGTGTCCCTCTAATGTGGCTTTTTTCATCCCGTAGTGTGATGATGTATGATGTCAGCACGGCTTCCAGCGGAATGTGGAAGCTTCCGATTGGTTGTTTTCTTCCCTCGATGATAATTCTAACACATCCAACAAATGCAGCCTCGGCCTCGGGTGCCGGCGGTGTTCAGTGGGCCGACTGTTCTCCAGCAAATAAATGGATTCTGACGCTGACTGTGGGGACTACAGGAGGATCTGCCGGAGGTGCCGTATCTCACCATCATGGACAAGTATATGCTGCACGGCTTCACAATGCTTTTCCTGCAGGGAATGCAAAATTTGGTCATGCAACAAATTCGCACCATCGGAATGTCGCAACACAATGCTGTACGGCTGGATAATATATGTGTCCTTCTGTTCCTTTGTGGGTTGGTCATCCAGCACGTACACGTCTGGCGTCTTTACTATGAGAAATCAAAGATAATGGGCTATGAGGAGATTGCACACCGCCAGAGGAAAATGTATGAAATAAATCGAAGCAAAATAACATCAGATGTGTACACTACAGATGGTCCAGCGATGGGTGACCTACGTGAGGGAGGAACATATGATCGGATGAACTTATTCCTAGCTAGTTTACTTCCAGCCTAAGCCCTTAATGAACGTACCGCTTGGTCATTGAGTCCATATGAAAATGTATTTTAATTAGAAGTGTTTGTATTAGGTGAAAATGCATTTATTTCAATTGTGTTGGAAGAAGATGCTTCGTTAATTAAGAGAGTGCTGTAAGTGCCATTACAGCAAAGTTAACTCATATCGATGATGGAGGTTGCAATTCCCATTGGTATTTGATAATACCAATGGAAAAGGCAATATGCATATGTGCCTTACTACTCGGGGAGGATTTTGTATGTTGGTGGTTTTTTCTTTCTTCAATTGATGGATAGAAAGTGGTGTGCGAACTTTGAGATGAGAAAGGTGAATAGTGTACCGCGTACGCGCATACTTTGAATTCGATTATGAAAACTTGTTCAAAGGTCACTCAACTATGCATTTTGCATGTAAGATAAAGGTTCAGCATGCCACTTGTATAAAGGCGGAGATGTTGCGGTGACACTGAACAAGTTTGTCAAAATGTGTGAATTCACTACATTCCGCCACAGATGTCTTATGCGCACTTAAGACATCATGTCATAGTGAGACCTCGGACATTTCGGACAACCTTCAGGCTGGGAGCTTCCGAGGATTGATAGCGGTGGGGGGCAGCGAGGTTCTAGAAATACACCCCCCTAGAACTTGCATTTTGCCTTTGGGGTTAGCACCCCCCACTAGGAGTTGCTTTTGCCGTTGGGGTGTCGCACCCTAGAACTTGTATTACGCCTTGGGGGTAAGCACCCCCCTCAGTCGCTCACCCCTAGAATTTGTTTTTTACACTATTTATTGGTACAGATGCACACGCGCGCATGGTAATAACACAATTTGTTCATGTTCATATCCGATTGTTATATGGGATATTGATATTTAAGGGCTGCACCGAATAATTTGTGAAAACAAGCAAGTAAAAATGTAGGAAAGTAGATAATTATGCTCGGATATTCAAGTCGCAAGTCCACCACCGCCTGAAACCGCTATTTCCATGCCAGATTTACGAGCAGGGTTAGGGTTCCAGGCGCTGATTCAGATTCCTGCTTCTATTTTCAAATTTGAGCCACCTGCACAACCTACACCTTGCATACACTTCTATAACATCAAAAGCAAGATGTTTACCACTTTTGGCTCCTTTTGGTTGGGATTTATCAATTTTGTTTTCACATCAGCACTGTGCCAGGGGCACGACGACAGATACTCGGAGATATGTTTTTGATTGAACGTGCAAAGGTACACAATTCGGATTTTTATAATATACTGGATCAGGGCCAGATTGAGGTACAAACGATAATTCGGTTCCGAGTTCTGAAGGCTAAACACTTCTCAAGTGCTCTACTTATTCACTCGTCACTCAGGTTGCAGGGTCAACCACTCGAGAGCCGATGTCACACTTCGGCTCAACGTTCAGTTCCCGATCCGATCTCATTTCTAATTCCGATTCGTCATTCTCGATTCAGATGTTATGCCGACAGGCTGACACGATGACTGCCCCACAGTACTGTCATACTACTGTACTGTCATACTGTCATACTGTCATAGCGTCATACTGTCATACTGTCATAACCTTAATATCTGATATTCGATTTCATTGTCTTTTCAACCCCGATGCGAATCTGACCATTCTTCGAGGGTCTGACTGAGTTCCACGATGACACCCCCCACAGTACTGTCATACTACTATAGTGTCATACTGTCATACTGTCATAGTGTCATACTGTCATACCCCGGACATCTGGTATTCATTCTCATCGTGATTTCAAGCCCAATTTCACTGTCATCGTGCCAATCCCAGATTACCCCCGATGACACACATACGGACGCATAGGCATATCGGCTCACGCTGTGCCTCCGGGCACAACTCTCCCCCCCTTAGGAGTGGTCTACCTCCTGGGATCACTCCGCTAAGGTACCCATCTAAGTTCCAGTTCTTAGGTTTTCTGGTTCCTTGCTGTTTCCAGTTCTTAGGTTCTCTGGTCCCTCTTCGAGCATAGTTTGCCTGCCGCTACCAGGGCACCACTTTCAAGAAGAAGGGTGCCACTTGGAATCTAAAGCGGGTCTTCAGTGTCGCGAAGGCGTAAATGTCGGAAAAGTTGTCGTAGCAAGAGTGCTGGCACGGGATATACACTCGCAGATCGACCTGCTCCAGTCTGCTGCGGGTGAGGTCCAAGCTGAGCAGTCTCTGGATGAGCACCGGTTGCCCATCTGCACGCACACGGTGTTGAAGTAGTACAGCGTAGCAGGGGCGAGGGTGGTGCTGAGTTCGTCCATATGCAGGTGGGTTTCATGTACTGCGTACCATACATGCAGTAGGTACACACCAGCGGTGGGGGAAGCTGGCGCATCATAGGGCGAAGCCGTAGCGCGTTAGGGAAGCGACCTCTGGGGTTTTCCATGAACCAATATTTTGGCTCTAGGTAGTCAATGATCTGCAATGCTCGTCGTACGATTTTGTCAGCCTGGGGAAGGTCAGGGGGTCCACCAGTGGTGCGCGCTTGGCTGTACTGCCTGCAGGGGGGACTTGCCCAAACAACATCGAAGAATCCAGGCGGGTATTGTCTGTAGTCCCATTGCAGGATGTCACACACATGAGTGGGTTGCCAGATATGCCCGGAGTCGAGGGTCACTACTGAAGCGGAGGGGAAGCAATTTAGGAATTCCCTCTCTACTGAGCCAGTACCGCTGAAAAGTACGAGAATCCTGGGCGTGCGGGTTGTTTTTGCCTGTATTGCCAGCAGCTCTGTCACCAGTGCCAACGACCCATCTTCCACGCGCTCTTGGCGTTCCCACGGCAGGGGGATATCATCTTCCATCTGTTCGAGCTGGTCCAGTTCATCGCAGGGATTAGTGATGAGGTGGGCCAGTGTCATTCCGGCTTGAGCGGAGTGACGGCCACGCTGCTCGCGTCGCCGAGTGGCTTCGTCGCGGACTTGCGCTTCCATGTGCAGTCTCGCTTGCTCGAATTCACGAAGTTGTTGAAGTGGACTTCCGCGTTCAAGTTTGTCACGCGTCCTCCATTGGTCGTGAGCTTTGGAGTAGCCAGTCCAGCGAACCTTCCACTCTTCCACCTCCTTTCCTCGAACAGACCGCACTCGACGTGCAAGAATGCGCTCAACGTGTGCTTCCTTCTGACCGTCCACTACCACCTCTTCAGGTACTGCTAGGTGATCGCGTGCGGCAAAAGCATTTGAGGCGATGTTGAGCGAACACGTCGTGAATCCGCCAGTGAGGAGGGAGGCGTAGGCGGTAGGCTACTGGAGCTCCTCTGTCGGCCTCTGGCATGGTCATCTGTACATCGCTGAAGAAGCGTTCGGTCACCGGAACTGGTCCATGCCAGCGCTTGGTCAGTTTCCTACAGATGGAGCGATCCATCACCTTCTCCGTAAGGTGTTTCGCCTCTATCCAGACCAGATCTCCAACAGCATACTCCCGCTGCCCGTGTCTGCGATCAAACTGTTCGCGCTGTCGCTGTTGAGCCAGCTCTAACCGCTGTCTGGCGTCCCGCAGCTGCGACGAAAATTTCACAGCCACTTCGTGTGCGGTGCCTACTCCCCCAGTTCGTCGTCCAGCGGTGGACTGTGCGGCCTCCAGGAAAAGGTCCAACTGCGACAGCGGCGAGAACCCGAACACCGGCTCAAATGGCGTGAAGCCAGTAGATTCACTCCTGGAGTCATTGATCGCGAACTCCACGTTAGTGGTGAACAGATCCCAGTCCTCCACATTGGCGTCTACAAAGGACCTGAGCATGTCCTCAATAACCCTGTTGCTGTGTTCCGCCTGGCCGTCAGACCGAGGGTTGTACGGCGTGGTACGAGCCACCTTCACACCCATCAGTCTCATAAGTTCCTGCCAGAAAGCATCTTGAAACCGTGGGTCACGATCAGAGACAATCTTCATAGGCGCGCCATGTAAGCGCCACACCGAGTCAAAGTAGATTCTGGCCACCACAGCTGCGGAGCTGTCGCCGAAGTTCATCGGCACAACGTGGACCATCTTCGTCAGCTTGCAGGTGAAGGCCACGAAAGCATCGTTGCCTCTCTCTGATACCGGCAGGCCGGTGACGAAGTCCACCGCGACATCCTGCCATGGCCTGTTCGGGATGCTGTGAGGGTTTAGCAACCCATCCGGGTAAGTTCCCCGCGGCCTCACTGATTGGCACACTGCGCAGGATGCAACCCAAGTGCCCACATCTTCCGCGGCACCACGCCAATAGAAGCGTCGCAGCACCCTCTCCAGAGTCTTGTCTCGCCCAGTGTGGCCTGAGGACAATGACTCATGAGCATGGCGAATTACTACTTCACGAAGTGGAGAGTCCTCCCCCAGCACCAACTGATATCTCCCTGCTGCGGTTCTCCAAACCACTTCACCCACTAGCCTGAAGTCCTGTAGGCATTGGTGTGGTGCCGCCTTCACTTTCTCTCTTAGTGAACGAAGTGTCCCCTCTCGGGTGTACTCCGCTTTCAACGCGCGCAGGAACTTTGAGTCCGACTGCTGGGAGGCTGCGTCTCTGAAGTCTGCCGCCTCACCCGTCCTTATCACCGCGGGGGCTGTTCGCGGATGCCTCACGCGTGCTGGTTGTGGTTTGGCGGGAGGGGCGTGTACTATCAGAACAGGCCAGCGAAGGTCGAAGGCTCTCCCATCTGGGTTCTCGAAGAACTGGTTGGGCTCGCCCTTGTCATCGTGAGTAGGGATGACCTCCACAATCTGCATATTGGCCTTTCTGAAAAGCTTGCGCCACGCGGGGAGCTTGGACTGGTGATCTGGTAGAACGAATACTGCTGAGGTGTTCTCTGGGTCTGCCTTCCATTCTGCGATATACTTGTTCAAGATCGCCTCCACAGTAATGCACTTGGAGTTGTATGGAGGGTTACACCAAACCCGAAGGCCCCTCCATTTCTCTGAAAGGCAGTCTGTCCAGAATCTATCCGCCTGTCTGTTGCGGCCGCCAAAGTCACAACAGGCGTCCACATCGAAGGGTCCAAATTTCTCGGCGTACTTCGAGGAGTACTCTGCTCGGACACGCCAATTCTGTGAGTCCTCTGGGGGAGCCTGCCGTTTCTGTGGGTGAAGGACCGGGGATGGAGTTGACTGTTGGGGCGCCTGCTGCGGGGTTGGTGAGCTCGTTGGCACCTTCCCAGTGGGCGCCTCCGATGCGTCAGCTCGTGACATAGGCGTTCGCGTCTTCGGTGACGCCAACTGCGGAGGCGCTGGGGTCGTAGAGGCCTTCCCAGCGCGTGACATACTCCTCGTTATCCTTATCTGGGGTGGGGCTCTATCAGGGGGTTTGTGTGGAGCTTCTACCGGCTTCGCGCTTTCAGCTGCAGGCCAATCAGGCATGTCGAAGTCGAGGTGATCCTCCTTCATTCCCTTATAGAGCTTCGGGTTAACGAGAGCGATGGTCTCCCCCATGTCCATGGCCTGTTCCGCCACGGAGTATTGCGGGAGCTGACTTGTCTCACTGCCCACGTGCCCAGGAGCTAAATAGTCTCACTGCTCACGTGCCCATATCGCGGGAGCTGAATCGTCTCACTGCTCACGTGCCCATATTGCAGGAGCTAAAATGGTGGGCGAATTGTCTCACTGCCAACGTGCCCATATTGCGGGAGCTGAATCGTCTCACTGCTCAGCTACGCCCATATTTGAATAGCTGATTTGTCTCACTGCTCACGTGTTCATATTTAAGGAGCTAAATAGTCTCACTGCTCACGTGCCCATATCGCGGGAGCTGAATCGTCTCA
>LGRX02014322.1:0-12002 GCA_001247695.2 Cymbomonas tetramitiformis | reverse complement strand
AAGGTGATGTGTGGACCTCGCATGGACCCGTGGGGTGGAGCACCCGAGATGGGTTGCGTGGTGAAGGCGATGCGTGGACCTCGCATGGACCCCGCATGGACTAGTGGGTGGAGCACCCGAGATGGACTGCCAGGGGAGAAGTCCTGTCGCGATTGACCGGCCCCTGGCCGAGAGAGTCTCCCAAAAAGAGGGTTTGGCCGAAGATTGGCCGAAAGAATTTTGACCCTTAAGTATGCAAAAAGATGTCAAAACAAGAAAAAACAAATGTTTTCTCGAAAACTGGCCGAAAGGCCTCCGGAGAGGACTTCTGCCCTGTGGACTGCACGGGGAAGGCGATGCGTGGACCTCGCATGGACCCGTGGGGTGGCACACCCGAAGATGGGGTGCGCGGGGAGGTGATGCGGCGTGGACACTGCATGGACCCGTAGGGTGGCACACCCGAGATAGACTGCGCGGGGAAGGCGATGCGTGGACCTCGCATGGACCCGTGGTGTGGCGCACCCGGCAACCATGGGTTGCGTGGTGAAGGCGGTGCGTGGACCCCGCATGAACCCCGCATGGACCAGTGGGGGGCGCACTCGAGATGGACTGCACGGGGAAGGCGATGCGTGGACCTCGCATGGACCCGTGGGGTGGCGCACCCGAGATAGACTGCGCGAAGAAGGCGATGTGTGGACCTCGCATGAACCCGTGGGGTGGCGCACCCGGCAAATGGGTTGCGTGGTGAAGGCGATGCGTGGACCTCGCATGGACCCCGCATGGACTAGTGGGTGGAGCACCCGAGATGGACTGCACGGGGAAGGCGATGCGTGGACCTCGCATGGACCCGTGGGGTGGAGCACCCGAGATGGCTGGGGTGCGCGGGGAAGGTGATGCGTGGACCTCGCATGGACCCGTGGGGTGGCGCACCCGAGATAGGGTGCACGGGGAAGGTGATGTGTGGACCTCGCATGGACCCGTGGGGTGGCGCACCCGACATGGGTTGCGTGATGATTATTATTTTGTGGGTCCATACGATTATTCGGCAGGTCCATGCGGTTATTGTGCTAGGAGGCAAGCACAAGAGCAAGAAAAACGGCTAAGTACAAAACGCAAGAGTACTCAGTACGGAGTACAGTAGGACCGATCAGAATGATGTTGATGTGAGGTGCCTAGCCTGTTGTACGGAGTACTCAGTACAGTTGAGTTATGGAGAGAGTTCCTGAATGCATAAGAACTCTAAGTGTAACCAGTTTCGGGGATGAGAACTGAACTGAGAATCGTAACATAAAAAGAGCCGTAACTGCTGTATATAGTGTATTGAAAGCATGCACTTGAAAGCAAAAACATAACTTGAAGGATTTACGAAACCGAAGTCCGATAGTTGAACTTGAAGGATTTACGAAACCGAAGTCCGATAGTTGACCGAACGTAATCATACCTCGTGCGGTCGTTTAATAAGTGTAGATAATATAAGTCCGAAACCGTAAAGAAGAGAAGAAACTGGAGTGGCAGCCTCCTACAAAATGGTAATTGGATCGTTTTTACCGGTCGCTTCCTGAAAATTTCTGTTTCTGCGTATTCTGATTGCACCCCCCTTGCGTGATGCCTTTCGCCCGGCGTTTTGTGTTGTGAAATCAAGCACAGTGTGTCGTGCGTTTCTGCTTCGTGTTGGTGGGTGCGTGGTTGTGGGATTCAGGTGCTCTAGGAGTGGAATTCTCCGAGTGCTTTGATCCGCGACGTAGTTTGGTACGACTACCTAGCAATGAAGGAGGTGGCTTGGGGCCCTTGGTCCTCCCTCCCCTTTGCGAATGTACTTTGAGTCTGTCCTCGAAAGGGGCGGCTGCCCTGACGTGGCGTTGTAGCGTCCTTTGCGTATATGCAATTTGGAATTTGCGTGTATGACTTTGGAATTATTTTTACTTTTACGAACGAAAACGTGTTTTGCGTAGATTCTTTCTTTTGGTCTAGGATGTTTTGTCGTGCGCTTTGGGCGGCGTGTCGGTTTGGCTGCGGGTTGGTGATGCCGGGTTTCAGGTGTTCTTGAGGTTCCGATCTCCGGGTACTTTGGGCCGCGAGGAGATTCAGGCGCGCTTCTGCCCTAGCATGTTTCTTGTTCACGCATAACGCTTGAGCTCGTGTCACGAGCGCACAGTTGCGCGGGTCGGGCTTGGGATTTGGAATCGCGTGGATTTTTCGGCAGCACCGACCCTTCGCGGCGGGAGCGCTGCGCGATTTTTTTAAAATTGTGCGGCCTTTGCTGAATTGGCCCCGTGTTTCTCAATCTCGGGTAGCCTAGGGCTTGCGCCCTCTATACTCAGAAATTGCCGCGCTTCGGCCGGTTTGACCACTCGGCTCGTGCCTGAGTGGTGAATTTCTGGGTGCGGCGTGTGCTTGTTGCTTTGCATGGGCGTAAGTGCCTCCACTACGTTAGTTAATTGGCACGTCACGGCCTAGGTGCGCGGCGGTCCCCGGGATGAGCGTCGGGATGAGCCGTGCCAAGCGCGTGGCTTCGCGCTGCGCGGTGCGTATGGCTCAGCAGCGGGCTTGGGATCGGGCGGCGTGGTTCATTCTGCGGCTTCAGGTGTTGCGGGATGTCCGTGTCGGGCGCGACCGTTGCGTGGTTTGGCTTAGGGGTCAGGAGATGCGGGATCGGGCGGCGGGTTTGCGGGCGTGGCGGCGGGCGGCGTTTTTCGTTGCTAGGCTTAGCTTTTTGCGAGTGGCGTCCCGTGGGGTTGTGCGCCGTGCGGTCTTGCGCCTGTCCGAAGGGGGGGGGAGGTACCTCAGATCGGACGAGCGCAGAGCGCACTCGGCGTACGGCCACGTCACCGGTGCTACCTTTAGGGGAGCGCGTGACCACAGCCACTGCGCGAGCGCTGCCCTAAGCGAGGCGTGCGGCCACATCGGCGTTGCCCCTAGCGAGGTGCGCGGCCACTGCCCTAGCACCAGCGCTGCCCCTGGCGAGGCGCGTGGTGGCAGTCGCGGCATTGGCGCTGCCCCTGGCGAGGCGCGTGGTGGCAGTCGCGGCACTGGCGCTGCCCCTAGCGAGGCGCGTGGTGGCAGTCACGGCACTGGCGCTGCCCCTAGCGAGGCGCGTGGTGGCAGTCGCGGCACTGGCGCTGCCCCTTGCGAGGCGCGTGGTGGCAGTCGCGGCACTGGCGCTGCCCCTGGCGAGGCGCGTGGTGGCAGTCGCAGCACTGGCGCTGCCCCTAGCGAGGCGCGCGGCCACATCGGCGCTGCCCCTAGCGAGGCGCGTGGTGGCAGTCGCGGCACTGGGGCTGCCCCTAGCGAGGCGCGCGGCCACATCGGCGCTGCCCCTGGCGAGGCGCGTGGTGGCAGTCGCGGCACTGGCGCTGCCCCTAGCGATGCACGCGGCCACAGCCACAGCATTGGCGCTGCCCCTAGCGAGGCGCGCGGCCACATCGGCGCTGCCCCTAGCAAGGCGCGCGGCCGCACTGGCGCTGCCCCTAGCGAGGCGTGCGGTCACATCGGCGCCGCTCTGAGCGATGCACGCGGCCACAGCCACAGCATTGGCACTGCCCCTATGTCCACTACCCACGCTTAGGTACATCGCGATGTACCTAACTATACGTGTGCGTTTAATGCCGCGGTGAGCCAAATTCTCGACGCGGGGTCGTGTGGCCCATTTCAGCCATTGTTGACATGTCCCTTTTCGCCCTGAAGCATTTGGTTTATGGTATTTAGCTCAATACGATAGTCTAGGCAGGTCATCAATATTGACAATTTCCAGAAAATATACATTTTCAAAACTCCGAAAATCTTAGGTACATCCCTTAGGTACATCGCGTCTGATGCATGTGTACGACCGCTAAATGATGAATATCGATACATATTTGTTACAATGGTATTTAACACCCCTTAGGGCAGTTGTGATTTCAGGGGTTTGCATTTAAACACTCAAGCACGCCTTCACTCAACACGCCTTTGTAGGTACCTATACCTGATCCCACAACATGTGCATTCACGAAAATTGATATTTCGCCTTAGGGGTTCGCACGTACGAGTGAACGATATTCATCAGGTGGGGTTAGAGGCTTGTATGGATACCGTCGGAGAACTCAGGAACGTCGGGTTTCTGCCGTTCGCTTGCGGAACTCCACTTGGAGTCGAAGGCTGCAGCGTGTGCCTTCACTTCGCGTCCTTGACGGAGCTGCCGTATTGCGCGACGAGCGGCCATGTTGGAAACGGATGCCGCGAGCGAGGTCAATAGCGCGGAGGGGCAATGTTTTTTTTGTTTTTTTTTTATTTTCCAACTACATAGGAATTAAAGTTTATCGAGGTCTACTACCAAGATCCAGCAGAACGTTCGCAAAGAGAAAAATGACGAGCTTGCCGAATATGACGGGAAAACATTTATTTTGACCTGGTTTTTTTTTGTTTTCTTCAAAAAGAGTGATTTTGAATGCATCGGAGCGTATATTGTACGGGTCGGATACGAATGTTGGATCGTAATATCGATAGAAGAGGGTGTCTATTGGTTAATTGTCACTACAAGGAGCACAAAACGTCGGATTTGGGCCTTGATTTGATATGTACGGCTTAGGTACATCGTTATGTACCTAAGGCCCTTGGGTACATCCCTATGTACCGAAGGGTAGTGGACACCTAGCGAGGCGCGCGGCCACTTCGGCGCCGCTCTGAGCGAGGCACGTGGCCACAGGCACGGCGCTGGCGCTGCCCCTAGCGAGGCGCGCAACCACATCGGCATTGCCCCTAGCGAGGTGCGCGGCCACTGCCCTAGCACCAGCGCTGCCCCTGGCGAGGCGAGTGGTGGCAGTCGCAGCACGAGCGCTGCCCCTAGTGCACCCGTCTCGACGGGACGCATCGCCACGCGCCTGCAAGGAGGCCCACCCTTGCATGCGTGTCGCCACGAGGTGAGCACACCGAGGTGCTCACCCGCGCCCTCCCCTTAGGGCCACCGAGAGTGAAGCGTCCGGGAGCGGACCGCTTTTTCTTTTGGGGGGGAGAGAGCGCGCCGCGAGTGGCAGATGGCAGCCACTGCGAGCGCGCCAGGCGCACCGCCATGAGGCAGCAGCTCTCGCTGTGCTGTCTCGGGCTGCGTGACGCGCCGCTGCCCCGCCAGGCACACCAGACGCATGGTGCCTGGGAGTAGCGCGCAGCGTGTGCACCGCGTCCAGGCGCATCGGGCCTCCTTGCAGAGGTTGATGCGCGTGCCTGGGAGCAGCACACCGCGCACGCATGCCCCGCCGCCGAGCGTGGAGCGCGGCACCCACACTCGGGGTGCTGATGAGGCCGGCGAGCCCCAAGCTCCGGGCGAGTGCACCCGTCTCGACGGGACGCATCGCCACGCGCCTGCAAGGAGGCCCACCCTTGCATGCGTGTCGCCACGAGGTGAGCACACCGAGGTGCTCACCCGCGCCCTCCCCTTAGGGCCACCGAGAGTGAAGCGTCCGGGGAGCGGACCGCTTTTCTTTTGGGGGGGAGAGAGCGCGCCGCGAGTGGCAGATGGCAGCCACCGCGAGCGCGCCAGGCGCCCCGCCATGAGGCAGCAGCTCTCGCTGTGCTGTCTCGGGCTGCGTGACGCGCCGCTGCCCCGCCAGGCACACCCTACAAATTTAGGAATCGTAGGTAGGGCCATGTTTGCCTTGTATCTACCTTGTGTCTGGATGGCCAAAAACCACGACCAGACATGGCCATGTTTAGTCAGTTTTTCAGCGGCGCAACACAACCCAAGTAAGGCCATGTTTGGTCGTGGTTTTTGGCCTTACTTACTCCTTACTTACCTTGTACCTACCCAATGTCTAACGCACCATACGTACGCACGTGAATGCATGAATCACTTAGACATTGGGTAGATACAAGGTAAGTATGGCCATGCTTATACATAAACAAGGGTAAGTAGGGCCCTACCTATCATGTATATGTACTCAAGTACAAGGTAAGTATGGCCATGTTTATACATAAACAAGGGTAAGTAGGGCCCTACCTATCATGTATCTATATCCAAGTACAAGGTAAGTATGGCCATGTTTATACATAAACAAGGGTAAGTTTGGCCTTACCTATCATGTGTTTATTCTCAAGTAATGATCAAACATGGCCATGTTTATACATAAACAAGGGTAAGTATGGCCTTACCTATCATGTGTTTATTCTCAAGTACTAATCAAACATGGCCATGTATATATCTACCGCATATCGAATACGATGTAAACATGGCCATATCTACCTAGATATTCGGTCTTTCAACGAATAACAAATACATATTAATGATATGCTTTAACACACACATATTGGATATGCTATGTATGCGTTGCATACTAAGTTTCAATATGTTGCATGCACAACATATTGAAACTTA
Organism: Cymbomonas tetramitiformis; assembly: GCA_001247695.2. NCBI lineage: Eukaryota > Viridiplantae > Chlorophyta > Pyramimonadophyceae > Pyramimonadales > Pyramimonadaceae > Cymbomonas > Cymbomonas tetramitiformis. The sequence goes on along the minus strand of LGRX02014322.1, from coordinate 5,680 downwards.
GCATGCATACCGCAAGTTGGGATGCACTATACTTCCTAGTTGATGCTTTCGTGCTTTGAAAAGTATGCATGTGATATGTGAAAATGCGACAAGGCAATAGCAATTGCTATTCGAAACTATTTTTTACTCGCTACGTAACTGCATACTCAATACGATAGGACACACGAATGCAAACAAGCATGGGTTCTAACGCACAAATGAATACATTATGCAATACAGTTAATAAAAACCAATATCGCGTAAGTACTATATTTTCTAATCTACTCCCTAAATATTCACTACATTACTATTTCAAATCCTACTTGAAAACTATTTCGTAAAATACAAACAATAAGCCTATCTACAATCTACAACGCGAGTGTTGGCGTCGTTGATGAGCACGTGCCTTGCTCCTCATAAATTTTCAGCCATCCTATATCAAAGGACAAGGAACCAATCGTTAGTAAATCTGGAAAAAAAAACAAGCACGCAAACGAAAACAATTCAAAGACAAGGGGTCAAAGGAGAATAGAAGTCGAAGGCGATGGAGTCGTTCGTGGGTTGAATCGCGTTTTCGCCGGTCCAACTCACGAGTCAATCTGAAAAATAGCGCCAACGAAAAAGAGGTTAGTAACGAGGGAAAAAAGGGGAAAAAAATAAGAAGAAAGTTAAGGAGAGTGAAAGTTTAGAGGGGGTGAGTTGGATTCGAACCAACCAAATCTAGTCCAAAGGACTAGCGGGAAAAATCTCCCGTTCACCCCATGTAAACGTTCAATACGCGCAGATCTAACTACATCTGCGCGTAAAAAACACTACGGCACTAGTACTTGCACGCAGGAGAAAATATGAAAAAGCAAGAATGAATTCAGAAGCAACGCATGGAAACAAAAGCAAAAGCGCAAGCAGAATTTTGTACAGTGCAGACAGGCACTGCACTGTACAGATGGTCAACGAGAAGAGGAGGAATTTCGAACTCCAACGTTTACAAGTACCGTGACTGACAACTCGAACTGTGCACTGTACAAGTATGGTGACATGACATGACGTCTACGGTTAGATATCGAGCTATCGATGCCGTGTCTCTCACCCGATCGCGCGACGTTGTCTTTTGTGTCATCACTCGAGTAATGTGTAATCGCCTGGCATCTTCTGGGATAAACTGACGACTCTCGATTTTCGAACGCCGCGATCTGAACGGTCTGAACCTGTCCGCGAACGGTCGGCGATCTGAACCTGCGCGAGTGGCGATTCCGGGTCATGGGACCCATGTTTTTTCTGTTGCGCTTTCTTTTGTGCATATTTTTTTCAAGGGTTTCACACTTCTGGACCATTCCTGAATGGCCCATAGAATATTTGAGCAAGCCGTTTTCACCATCGTATTTTGCGAGCAAGCCCCTTTCTTTTGAGCTCAATTTGTTTTTTTCATGAAAATGACCGATTTTTGTCCACGCTTGCCCCTGCACCCTAAGGTATGGTCTAGACATGACCATGTTTGGGTCGTTTCCCCATTGGGTTTTGCATTTGGGGCATTGATTTGGGCTATGTGCGCCGCTGAAGATGTCCACCTTGTGTTCGCGTGAATGCTGTTCGAACCGGGCCATACCAGGGCAATTCTACTCAGGTACAAGGTAAACATCTTCAGCGGCGCAACACAACGTGGTTTGCCTTGTTTTACTGCCAACATTGCCCAAAAATGGCTAAGTTTGCCACGTGTTTTTAAACACAGATCAAACATGGTCCGTTTTATGTACGTCTTGCCCAATGTTGGCAGTAAAACAAGGCTAACAAGGCCGTGTTTCACCATCTCGGCTGTTGAAACTGCTTAGGTAAGGCCATGTTTACGCCATACTTATGATGGTACAGCAGGTTACGTACGTGGGCAAAAGCGGTTTGCAGGCACAATAGGCGATGACATCCCGCGCACAGAGATTGGCGCAAGGTGGGATTCCGGAGGAGAGACGGAGGGTCAATCCCGCGAAAAGAGCCACTGTTGCATATCGCTTGGCAAATTCTCCGGGTGAGGGCGATGGGTTGACGACGCCGCCGCGTGCGGACGATGCCTTCAAGAGGCAACGTGTCCTCGAATGGGATGCCAATCCCACGAATGGGTTTATAGATTTAGTTGAGGAACTCTTTTGGGATGGAATCATTCAGACGGAAGAATACGACAATCATCCGGCACGCGCCACCTTCACTGACATTGAACGCGACGGCATGACCGGGTAGGGCCCTACCTGCCTTGCTCTCGGGACGAACCCGGGGCGAGCATTGCCCTACCTGTAATGGGAAGGGGCCAGGTATGGCCGTGTTTTGACGTGTTCGCTGTAGGTCGGACCGAAAAGCACGGAAATTCCTCCCGTCACCCTCCCGTCACCCATCCAGTCCGCTGCTGGCGACGCGGGGTCAACCATGAGCTCGAGCGTGGAGAACAATAAGGCGTTGGCCTCCACGCGGATGGGGAGGGTAGCATCGTCCAGTAGGAAAAGGGGTGCGAAACCAATGTCCTCCGTGACAAATGCTGTCTGCAGCGCAGAGACCATCTTGGCGAAGAGCGCGGACGCGTGGCACTCAGTCCCGGAAAATCGCCCGTTCTTGTCCTCGAACAACTTTTGGCGAACGGACTTGGAGACCTTCATGTCGAAGTGCTCCCGCTGAAGCGTACGCACCGAGGCTAGGAACGCAGCACCTGCTGAATTGGCAGCCGGCTGAGCTGCCGGCGGTGTGGCTGGAGTGTTGGCGTGTCTCGCAGCTGCCGAATCAAAAATCGTGGCTAGTGCGCGTCGGCGATTCGCCATGCTAGCGGTGGCTCGAGTAGAAGCAACCATCTTGAGAAGGACTGAAGGGGCGGAGTGAGGCAACGGAACGCGAGATGTGCGGCAGTTCCGCGCGGCCAAGAAACGCGTGGGTCGCCGATACGGCAGCCGTGAGAGATCAAATAATTCAGGGAAGTCGTGTGGTAGCGGCGGCCAATACGCAACGGTGTGGGATCCAACCAGAAAACGTAAACCAATCCAACGTTAAGACCCGTAGAAACCCGTTCTCCAACCGGTGCGGCGTGCCGTAAATCAACCCATAAAATTTAGGCCATACCCGTGACTGCCGGCACTCTCACGCGCGGAGCGCCTCACCCCATCCCAGGCGTCCGAGCTTAGCCACTCATGGTGGCAATCTCGCAGTGGCTAAATAAAACGCAAGTGGGGCCAAACCTGGTAGATATATGGTTCGGCGGTGATATATATCTAACTGTTGAGATAAACCCTGAGTTAAGGGTTACGGAATCAGAACGGTAAAAGTGAGATAGATAAATCAGAGGCATACATAAATACCTAACGGGTGTTTCCCGTCTACTCGGGTGACGGTCACCCAGCCTACCATAGGAAGTGACATGTGACAGTTTTGAGTGTCACACACAGTGTCAAATCCAGCAAAAAGCGAAGATCGCCATGTATAACCGGATGAACTCCATAGTTGGCCCGGACAACGTCACTGGCCGTTTCTTTTGCGATGACCCCGATAACCCTGACACCGTGTTCGATACCAAAGAGCCATTCATGCTCGCAGATCAGATCGCGTCGCAAGTAGTAATTGTGAAGCATCCTTGCATGCAAACTGCGGTGGTTCTTGACCCTCGAGCATATTTCTTCAAGCAGAATGTCCAGATGAAAATCCTAGCGAGGACGAGCTTGCTAAGTACTTAGGCCTGCAGTACGACATGGCATTTGTGTAGTGTAAATAGATAGCATCAGTTTGTGTATATACATAAACAAGGGTAAGTATGGCCCTACCTATCATGTATCTATGCTCAGGTACTGATCGGAAATGGCCATGTTTATACATAAACAAGGGTAAGTAGGGCCCTACCTATCATGTATCTATACTCAGGTACTAGTCAGGTAAGGCCATGTTTATACATAAACAAGGGTAAGTAGGGCCCTACCTATCATGTATCTATACTCAAGTACTAGTCAGGTAAGGCCATGCTTATACATAAACAAGGGTAAGTAGGGCCCTACCTATCATGTATCTATACTCAAGTACTAGTCTGGTATGGCCATGTTTATACATAAACAAGGGTAAGTAGGGCCCTACCTATCATGTATCTATACTCAAGTACAGGGTAAGTATGGCCATGTTTAGACATAAACAAGGGTAAGTAGGGCCCTACCTATCATGCATCTATACTCAAGTACTGAGGATCAGACATTGCCATGTACATCTTTGGAGACTGTCCATAGTAAGGACTAAATAAGCGTAATAGCCCCCAAAAAACAGATTCTAAAAATATTTTTTTCCAATGGTTTCAAGTACAGCCCAGGTACAGCCCAGGTACAGGGTAGGTATTGCCCCCTACTTACCCCTTACCTACCCAATGCCCATACTGACCTAACTTTGAGGTGCTGTAACAGGAAGCGTAAAATGTTATTTCAGTTAAATCTTTGGAGACTGTCCATAGTAAGGACTAAATAAGCGTAATAGCCCCAAAAAAACAGATTCCAAAAATTTTCTTTTTCAATGTTTTCAACTACAGCCCAGGTACAGCCCAGGTACAGGGTAGGTATTGCCCCCTACTTACCCCTTACCTACCCAATGCCCATACTGACCTAACTTTGAGGTGCTGTAACAGGAAGTGTAAAATGTTTTTTCAGTTAAATCTTTGGAGACTGTCCATAGTAAGGACTAAATAAGCGTAATAGCCCAAAAAAACAGATTCTGAAAATATTTTTTTCCAATGTTTTCAAGTACAGCCCAGGTACAACCCCAAGTACAGGGCAGGTACCGAGTAGCACAACTTTGAGGCCTCAAAAAATGAGGTTACCAAAGCTATTCCACCCAAAACTTCGCTCCATATGTCTTACATCGACCCAAACCATCGATATCTACAATAAAAAACAAACTATCGGAAACTTCATTTCACCCGATTTGGGCCGGTTTTGCCATTTTACTGCCGACATTGCCCAAGTAGGGCCCTACTTGGCTCGAAACACAAGGTAAACACAAGGTAAACACAAGGTTCTAAATTTGTAGGGACACCAGACGCATGGTGCCTGGGAGTAGCGCGCAGCGTGTGCACCGCGTCCAGGCGCATCGGGCCTCCTTGCAGAGGTTGATGCGCGTGCCTGGGAGCAGCACACCGCGCACGCATGCCCCGCCGCCGAGCGCGGAGCGCGGCACACACACTCGGGGTGCTGATGAGGCCGGCGCGCCCCAAGCTCCGGGCGAGTGCACCCGTCTCGACGGGACGCATCGCCACGCGCCTGCAAGGAGACCCACCCTTGCATGCGTGTCGCCACGAGGTGAGCACACCGAGGTGCTCACCCGCGCCCTCCCCTTAGGGCCACCGAGAGTGAAGCGTCCGGGAGCGGACCGCTTTTCTTTTGGGGGGGAGAGAGCGCGCCGCGAGTGGCAGATGGCAGCCACCGCGAGCGCGCCAGGCGCACCGCCATGAGGCGGCGGCTCTCTCGTCAGGCCGTCTGGTCGCGTGACGCGCCGCTGCCCCGCCAGGCACACCAGACGCATGGTGCCTGGGAGTAGCGCGCAGCGTGTGCACCGCGTCCAGGCGCATCGGGCCTCCTTGCAGAGGTTGATGCGCGTGCCTGGGAGCAGCACACCGCGCACGCATGCCTCGCCGCCGAGCGCGGAGCGCGGCACCCACACTCGGGGTGCTGATGAGGCCGGCGCGCCCCCAGCTCCGGGCGAGTGC
>LGRX02014321.1:6605-53257 GCA_001247695.2 Cymbomonas tetramitiformis | reverse complement strand
GGCCAACAAATGCATGAAGTCCTTCACCTATCAGGGAATGCACTTCACCCAGTCCACATATGACCCGTGCCTATACTATATTGTGACCTCTGTGTTCGTGGCCTTCGTGGCTGTCTACGTGGATGACTTCGGGCTGACATGTGATGATGCCTTCCACCAGGCTTTCTGGGCAGCTTTCCGGGCGGCATTCAAGAGCAAGAATCTTGGCCGTATGACAGCCGTCCTGCAGCTTGCGGTTGACTATGATCGGTGGGGCATTGCACTGTCCCAAACCAGGCAGATCAAGGAGCTCATGTCCAAATTCAAGCTTCCGGCCAAAACCTTTCACAATCCGATGGATGTGAACCTCGTTATCCAGAAGCCGGAGCACCCTGATCTCACCCTTGTCACCCCGTATCTCTCACTGCTTGGGTCCCTGCTGTGGATTGCACGGTGCACCAGGCCGGATGTGTATTACTCGGTCATATATCTGGCACAGTTCTCCTCATGCCCCTCGGCTTAGGCCTGGGAGGCACTTCAGAGAGTGGCTCAGTATCTATACTTCACACGGCACTACCGTATCCGTTATGCTTACCCCAGTGCACCGCTTTCTGTGCTCACAATACAGGTGCATTCGGATGCTGACCATGCTCGTGACAAACTGAACGGGTGCCTCTCCTACTCGGGAGGCATTGTATTCCTCAACGGCATGGTCCTTCATTGGGTATGTGCCCGCCAGACTGATGCTGAGATGTCCTCCACTGGATCTGAGTATGTGGCCGCCTCTGTGGTTGGGCAGCGGGCCATGTCTGCTATCCATATGATTGTGGAGATGTTCGGCTTTATCAGAATTACGCAGCAGCAGCCGGGTGTGTCTGCTCTGGCTCTGTCTACGGCCTTCCATGCAGCTGACACTTCTTGGATGCAGAGGGCGGCCACGTTCTTCGAGAATCATGCTATGGGTCATGGTCAGATGGGCCCCGCCTCCCCCCTACACTACCGGGAGGCTGAGCCTGTTCCTGACAGCAGCCTGTATGCCCTGCCTCACGCGGTGCCAGTACCATATGATGGCACGGGCTACGAGGACGGTCCGCGGGAGTACCACCCTCAGCGGTCTGGCATGTATGGTGCCTCTGGACCCTTTATTCTCAGGCTGGAGCTCCCGGTGGCTGTCATGATTGACAACCAGGCGGCCTCCTCCATTCTGAGGAATGTCATGCTGTCCACCAAGATTAAGCATGTGTTGATCCGTTTTCACTGCTTTCGGGGGTGGGTGTGTGCTGGGTACCTAGTGCCGGTTTACATCAACACTTTACTCAACCTGGCTGATATCTTCACCAAACCTCTTCCTGGGCTCAAGGACAAGGTGCGGGTGATCATCAGCATGATCGAGTCCTTCATGGACGTGATCCGCCCGCACCCCAGTGGTGCGGGTGACTCCTAGGTTCTCTGGTCCTCTGTCCGGCTGAGCTGCAGGCCTATGAGCCGGCGGTGGTCGGGCAAGGGGTCTTTCTGGTCTGACTGGATTGATGCCCTTTGACGTGGTGCCCTTCTGGACTGGACTTTGTGTTCGTGGACAGACTGGTACCTATGACCTGCCCTATGAGACCTTAGACACCGACAGCTCTACTCTGACCTTAAGCACATCTGACTGGATTCTGGCCTTTGACTACATCTTGTACCTCTTTGACATCTTCTATGACCTCGAGTACTGGTTGACCGTCGAGCTGAGCAGTATCAGATGAGAGTATCTATCGGGAGCGAGATCTGGCGGAGACCAGTCACTATTTTCATGTCCTTGTGGCAGTCCACCTAGTTGGCATGCATATACTAGTACTTTAGCATTCGGTTTAGAGGGTTAGCCGGAAGCGGGGATGGCGGCAGGTCGGCCCTTTGGTTGATGTTGTCCTGATCCGTGGACGGGGACCTCTTAGTTTGCATTAGCTACCTGTTTCACATTCTTGTGCCACCTCAGCCGAGGTGGTGTGTTGAGATTCAATAGTTCAGTATCACGTATGACGTATGACAGTGACAGTGACAGTACAGTGACTTCCTACCTGTACTCAGTAGTTCGACTTCGGTAGCTTAGACTGTGACACACGATATGATTGCCTAGTGACGGCCTCAGAGCTTAGATAGCCTGAGAGTCGTGTATTCATTTCTATCTTTTGAGATACCCGATTGCCTCGCTCAAACCCTACGGCGTTCAGCGTTTTCACTGTGTCACTAGGACATTCTAGTATGATGTGTCGCGGTAAGTCACGGGGAGCCCAATCTTGCCCCCCCCACTGTAAGGGGGGGGCACAGTGGGTCTCCTGTCTGTCACCCCTCAGCCCGAGGTGTCACCAGTGTCCGTTGTCACGGTTGTCAGCGTGCTATAAAACACTCACCTAAGTATTTTATATCATCTTAGTATCTGAGAACACCTGCCCCTGCGAGACTGTTCTGCACACACGCATTCGACATATATATCGACACACACACACATATATATATATATATCACTTCTTGTCAGTAAGGTATGATGTTGCAGGTGAGACGATATATTGCGGTGAGATGATGTCGCGGTGAGGTATGATGTCGCGGTGAGACGATATATTGCGGTGAGATGATGTGTCGCGGTAAGGTATGATGTCGCGGTGAGACGATATATTGTGGTGAGATGATGTGTCGCGGTGAGGAACATGTCGCGGTGCGACGATATATTGCGGTGAGATGATGTGTCGCGGTAAGGTATGATGTCGCGGTGAGACGATATATTGCGGTGAGATGATGTGTCGCGGTGAGACGGAAAAAGGAACGGGAAAGGGAAAGGGGAAGGAGAAAGAAAGAAAGGAGGAGAAAAGGTAGAGGGGGTGAGGGGGGGGGTTAAGTACGGAGTGTCAGGGATATGACCGATGACACATGTGTCATACATGTCATACATGTCATACATGTTATACTATGTCATGCCATGTCATATGTCATATGTCATGATGACATATAGTCGTCGAGTATTGTCAGTACGGTCGACTATAACATGTACAGTCATAATGGCTGTCATCCACTTAAGGTGAGTGACATCTCTCATCAAGAGGCCAGGTATTGGCATCGAGATGGCGAAGCAAGACAAGTCTTGAAGAACCGAAGTGTTCTGAGAAGACGCATCTTCGCTTCAAGCATGAAATGAACAGCATGCGAGCATCAAAGGCTATATCGACCAGCCGATGCGGGTAGTTCACCCAGTGCCCTCGGGTTCACAACCCGATGGTGGTAACGCGTGCGACGCGTGAGGGCACTGGAGGTATATGAGGAGCATTGGGCTCAAGCAAGCACTTCTGGTCTACCAGCCGGTTTGCTGCACTCATACCCCACCATATACTTGCGCGTGCTTGCTACAGTTCAATAGCAGCCGTGCCACATATCAAGTTCGTATAGAACCGTGACAGTGGTTATTCTCCGCCCAGGCGAGAACGAGAACACGAGTGTGTGCAACAGACTTGATATATATATCGTATATAGATCTGTATACGGCGCGACAAAGTTCGCACATACATATATTTCGAATATCTTCACACATACGACATCTTTCGTTGCAATATCGTCAGCGAACGGCGGAGTGTGCAACAATATCATCAGCGCGATCATATTCGCAGCTAACAGCATATCATCAGTGAATAAATTGCGACAAGGTGTGCGCACGAGTCTATGAATCGTACATGTATGCTGTCAAATATCGCAGGTTTGGTACGATATGTGAGAATCAAGCGCGCAAACGAAAAATGGTCGTCGGTATATATGATTCGCATCAAGTGCGACATAGATGCGCACAATTTCGTTAACAGCGCATTCGCATTCGTACTATGCAACAAATATCAGCGACAGCGACATACGCATTCATACTGTGCGAAAAGGATGTGCTACAGCGATGTTCGCAAATGTTCTGCACGAATCGTTCAGTGCGACGCACACGTGCGATGATTTTAGCTCGTTCAGTGCGACGCACACGTGCGATGATTCTAGCTTGTGCAGGGGACGCATCGATTTGTGGTGCATCAGTATGCAGCGCGACATACATATGTATCACGCGCAGACATAGTGTGCTATCTCGATGTTCATACAATTTTGCACCAGATGGACATACAATACTTCGCAGATGGACACACAATACTTCGCATGTGGACGCATGATGTTGCGCAGAGGGACGCATGATGCTGCGTAGATCAACAATACATACATGCTGCAGAAATATTGTGTGCGATACCATCATCATCACACACACATGCTGTGCATAAGTATATACCATGTTGTCATCATTATAACAACATGCTGTGATTGATAGTGTGATAACTTTTGTCACTATCCCACTTATCACACGTATCCCACTTATCACTATCACATACTGCAACTTGCTACATATATTGTAACTTGTTCATCCAAGTACACTGTGATAGTGATCAATCTGATCATATAAATCTAGCATACATGCACATATGCATAAATACCAGTCTGATCACGATAACGGTTGGCATACACATGCGTATACCAACAGTGCAACATAGATTTATCTGCAGAGGATTAAAAAGTAAGGGCTTATCTACTGTAAACCATCGTGTAGTTCTGTTGATCGATTCGATGGCGATCTGTCCGCGCCTAACCGACCATGGGCTTGTACCACATCAAGGTATGGCTTACGCGAGGTCGACTTTACACAAAACTTCCGATTTTCTAGATCGTGAGATAAATGCGATTTAAGTGTGCGCTTAAGTATGGTTAAGTATGGGAGGTAACCGAGCGGTATCGGCCATAACTTTTCAATGCCTGGGTCAATTGTATACCAAGAGCGCGCAATATGTTTAGATTGGTTTAAGCGACATGTTTATCGAATAAAAATATTTTCCGAAGTTTTGTGTAAAGTCGACCTCGCGTAAGCCATACCTTGACATGGAACCGGGGGTTTATCCAGCAATACACCTATATCACACTGCAACATACATATCACATATACATGCTAGATCTTGCAAGTAAACTATATTGAAAACCCAATTGGTGTAAGGTGCCAGTCTTGGTCATTAAGACAGGAATTAGCTCAGTTATCCCTGACGGAGGATTTGGGATGGGATAATTGTTCTCCTACTGTTGATCAAGATGGAATACACACCGGAGCCACTTGTGAAAATATACCATTCAACTCATCATCCATCATGATGAGAAGTGCAGGATTACAACAGTATAATAACTAGATTGATATGCATCATACTTGCTATATGCTATCCAGTGGTATACAGACTAACTTGTATGATCAATCTATATCAATTTGCTTAAGTGTACTCAATCAGTAAGTACCTGCACAATGCACAAGTCACTGACATTGCTATATATGCTGACATTACACTGAGTCAATACGTGTATATGATCAAATATTATATCAACATCACATGTATGATACATAGATACCATCCAACAAACACATGTGCGTGTTGGATGTCAGTGATGGCGATAGATAAGGGAACAGGATCAATCCACATGCTGAAGGGCTGGATGGAGAATATCTCCAGACCCGAAGGCAGTATACAATGTTCACAAAACAGCTGGTCACTGTTGAACACTGTCCATGCCCCTTTCACTCTATCGCTGGAGCAACACCATCATCTACTATGCATTTTGACAGTTGATTCAGAACCTGATCACTTCAAAGCATATCTCAATAAATCTCACAGATCAGAACTCATCTTGACAAGTGATGTAGCTGATAGAGGTATTTAAACAGACATTGCTCTAATTGTTCAAGCATTGTTCTGATTTACTTAGAAACTGGAGATATCATTTTGATACTCTTCCAGTGCACCGCCATATGCCTAAGTAAATGATAATTACCTGATTACTATGAGCATTTGCTCAGGTTACTTAGTACCTGGATGGCACCACCATCCAGAGTATTGTCATAAATCCAAAGAGATAAAGAAGACCTCCAGCAGACCCATTCGTGGGTAGGCAACGTGATCAACAGCCAAGGACAGGCGACCGAACCGAGGAGTGATCTCGCCTGAAGCTATTAGCTAAGGTTATCTAAGGAATCGACAGTCCTAAGTAAGTAATAAATCAACTGACAAGTCATCACTTAAGTAACTGCAAGTCACTATTGATAAATCTACATATATGAAATAGGGTTTGGTCTATGTATCATGGGTTTCAATCAGTAAAACCCCAAATGATGGCCATGCACATATCTTCACAAACCACCATGAAAAAATATCAATATCAATTTCATGGGTGCAGGTGAGATATATTACAGAGTTGTGACAGATGTATACATCATGATATACACTGGGGCGTATATATATATATATATATAAGCCAAAAGTGACAGAAATAGGTGAAAATCTCACACGTTCGTTAGATTTCAAAATGAAAATTTGAGTCCAATTTTTTTCGCGGATCCAATTTTTCACCTATTAAGGTATATGGGGAAAATACCTGAGCACTTCACATCTCGTGTAACACCCTAAAAATTGTGTGCAAAAACTTAGGGGTGTAACATTCACCTCAGGGATCACATGATAAGCAGTGACATGCTGAATGCAGTTTTGCTTCTTTCCTTCCAGTAAACATGCATACTGCTCAATTTTGATACAAATAGGTGTTACTGATATCATGTAACACCCTAAGGGCATTGCTGGTGATCATGTATATATACTTCACCTCATTATATCAATGTACAAATATAATACATGTATGTATATATATATATCACACACATCCAATCTTGAAGGTTTTGTTGGTGTGGTGTTTGTTTTTTAGATGGCAGAAATACCACCAATAAATGCAGATCCGTCCAATTGGTTCTTTGACATCCTGGGTTCATATGATTCCTTCAACATATTTAAAGTACCAAAGTGGTTAACTGGTTATGCTGACACTCAGACCCGGTATGATGACATAGGGTACTTTGATGCCATCAGCAGAATGAAACCAGACATGAGTCGATATAGAGATCCAGAGACAGAGCCTCAGGAGCCAGAAGAGGAATATACAGAAGATCATGCTCCGCCTGTCTTCACAGACCCAGATGATGGTCAAATACACTCAGCACCAGTTCCAGCAGCACTCGTTCCGAAGGTGAAAATGAATCCACCAAAGGAATACAGAGTCGGACAGGATGCAGAGGTATGGATTGAGACAGTGGATAGATATTTCCAGTTCACATATCCAGGAGCAGCAGACAAGGATCTCATCACAGTCTTTCTCACCTTCCTCCAGAATAATGACAGACATTTCTTTCATGTCGTGGCTAAAACACCTGATGCCACATATGAACATGTCAGGACCACATTCCTCAGGCAGTTCGGGAATCCCCACAAGCAGTCAGTTGCCAGAAAACATTTGATGGCACTACAGCAGGGTAACCAAACATTCTCGGATTACCTACGTACATTTACATCACTGGCTTCGTTAGCATCAGTTGATTTGGAGGATGTCCTGATTAAGGATAGGTTTGTCAGCAATATGGAGTCAGACCTCAGAAAACAGTTCCATCTTACATTCCTTACGGAAGATGAAAGGAATAACCTGTCGTGGGCACAGACCACACAGGTTCTGCTCGATTTGAATTATGTAGTTCATTCGAAGCAGGCAGAGACCCTACATACAGTATAGGGGACAGAAGGAACAGTCAGGAGGTCCAGTCAAAAAGGCAAGGATCAAGGTCGTGGCAATAAGCCATATGACCGTGGCAATCAGAATCGTGCCAATCAGAATCAGGTCAACCAGAATTCCCAAAAGAATAAAGGGAAAGGCAAAGGAAAAGGCAAGGGAAAAGGAAAAGGAAAAGGATCAGCATCATCTCCTTCCCAGTCTTGTCAGCGTTGTGGTCGTCCAGGTCACACCAAAAAAGATTGCTTCGCCACCAGCACAGCAGATGGACAAACCATTCAAGGCAATCCTCCAGCTTATACTAATCCTCGTTACAATCGGAATAGAGGACAGCAGCAACAGAATAATCAGAATGGTAAAAAATGAGTCTAACAAACTCGTAAAAACAGTCAACACCCTGGTTAAGGAGCTTCAGAATCAGCAGAGCATCAATGCAGCAGTTGCAGCCCCAGCTCCAGCTTCAGCTCCAGCTCCTCAGGGAAACTCTCCGGGTACTGCACAAGTACCAGTGATGTAGATTCCCCGATAGATCAGCCTGAACATGCCACTGAAGCAAGTGGGCGGGTTGAGAGTATCTCAGAAGAAGTCCTATCCAGTCTGACACTTCAGTTCCAGCAGATGGATACTCCCTCAGATCACATCGCACAGATGCAATCACAGACAGCACAGCTGAAATCACAGAAGAAGCTGTTGTTGTATAAGGGGAAAGTATATGGACAGAGTACTCACATTTTGGTAGATCGTGGAGCTACATCGTCATTTATCGACAGACAGTTTGCTTCTCAGCTTGGTATATCACCATCAGACTCATCATCATTCTCAGTGGGGTTGGCTGGAGGAAGCCAATTACCCTGTAGATCCTATCTTCCCAATGCTACATTTACGCTGGGTAAATATAAGGATTCAGTAGATCTCTATGTCATTGATATGAAACCCTTCACAGTCATCCTGGGACAGGATTGGTTGGAGAGAAGGAACCCACATATTGACTTTCAGTCTAAGAATATGACGATCACCAAAACACACTCATCAGGTTCCAGTGTTCGTACAGTTCTATCCAGAGTTGAAGAGACTCCAGATTCAGATGTGCTGGAATCTGTATAGGCAGCCCTGACAGGCAGGCCCCTATGACAGACCCCTAGGACCAACACTGGACTGCTGACTGATATATAGGTTCGTGCTGTGACACACGCCGTGTCACAGGTAGGCTAGTTTCCGAGACCGTTGCGAGACCGTTCCGGGTATATCTAGCTTAGGGTTTATTTATCTTGAGAGAGTTTATCCATAGAGTTCGGGACCCTCTGATATCTAGTGAACTAGGATATTCCGGTAGGTCGTGGCCCCATCCACGCTTTATTCCACTTGCTAGTTTGGCCATGATTGGCTAAACGGCCGCTCGGAGAGGTGGTGCGCGTTTGCGCGTTTGGGCATCAGTGGGAATTATGAGATGAGCGGCTTGCGGTGAGCGGCTTTGAGCCGCAGCTATGGGGTACCGGCTTGGATCGGGTTTCGTCGTCGCAATGTTCATTCACGGTTTTCTGCACGCTCTGATCCCGCTTGCTACCGAATTTTGGGCTGGTGACCTTGGCACCTTTGACTTCGACGACATCTTCCTTTGCCCCTCGCTTGCATGGCTCAGCCGTTCCGTCCGTATCTGTGACGTCGCATTTTCCCCGCGACCCTGCCCAAACGTGCTGCAGCGTACCGCCTCCCCTCAGGCTTTTCTAGAGATGGGAATTACTACGAGGTCCAAGAAGTCCCTCACGAGGGACAGCGACATCGACGCCTCTCTGAGGTTGATCGACGGGGTACGGAACACACCAACGGCGGCTACGCCTTCTGTTCCTGCCCCCAACCCTGCATCGAACGTAGACGCGGACGTGGCCGTCAGACGTTACCTGCAGGAGCAGTCCAAGCTCGTCGACGAGATCTACAAGACGAGACTGCATCGAGCTTGGGCCAAGAGTATCCGTGAGGATATTCTTGGCGACAAGAAACATCATTTTCGCGGTACGGACGACGCTGGCCTTCTGTCCGACCTGGTGGTGCAGCTGCGTACGGAGTTTCAGTCGGCTGGTCTGGAGCTACGTGCCTTTGACCTCGACGACCCTCTGGCACCCGTGGTCAACAGGGTGAATGGGCTTCTCTACGACGTTCTTGCCCTGGTGATTGAGAAGCACAGCAACGCGTTCGTCTGGCTGACTGGTACGGACTCTTCGACTGACCGAGATGGACGGCGAGCTCTGGTCGACGTTATCAAGGGCTGTGTACCGGTGGCACTACGGGAATCCCAGCAGGAGGAGCACGCCGCGTTGCGTTATCCCGCAAACGTTGAACCGCAGCCGATTTTGGCTAAGGAGCAACGTTTGGTGCGGGATAACAGGGCGTCGGACTGGACACCGACGGAGGCTACCAGGAAGTTGAGCCTCTACACCCGACTCGACGACCCGACCTTCTACGCTGCGGTGAAGGTCCGCTATCCCATGGCCGCTGACTTGACTCACGTGTCACTGGTTTCGCTCCGTTCCATGGTTGTGGAAATTTACCAGGCTTGGGCGCAGACGGGCGGGGGGAAGGCGGCTTCTGGCGCGGACGGCATTCTGGCGCGGACGGCATCTCCGCGCACCTGTCTAGCAGCGAGTACGATGCACTTCTTCAAAAGATCACGGAGCTCAAGGAGCTCGTGCAGCGGCAACACGGTGAGGCCGCTCCGGTTGTGCGTCAACAGCGGGAGCGGGTGCAGCAGCGGCGGCAGCAGCAGCGGGGGCAGCGGCCGCGAGGATTCCGTGTGGGGACCCACAAAGCCCCGCCCGTGGGATTCGACCGCGACGATCAACGGGCGAAGCCGTTCTGCGGTAGGTGCAAGAAGGCAGGAAAAGGTGATGCGTATCACTTTTACCGCGACTGCCCGTTGGGCGGGCGCCAACACCCGCCCACCTCTGCCGCGGCATTCTGCATTCCCATCGAGGAGGAGGACGCGGGGGGGGTGCACGCGCTCGCCATGTGTGCGTTGTTCCAGCAGGCGGCGGATGACGGGGCAGAGTCCTTCGCACGTGCGGCAGCCGCGTACGGGCCGCCCGCGGTGCTTTGTGCGGGAGCGGTGGGCGGCATCGACGTGTCCGCCTACGGCTTCACCGTGGAGCAGCAGCCGGCTTCCGAGGGAGATGACATTCTCCGCCGGCTCGACGATCTTGCCGCGGAGGTTCACTCCGCGGCCAACCCGCAGGTACATTACACCCACGCATCTTTCCCGCCTCCTGCCGACATCGGGCAGGGGGCTTCGGCTCTGGTGTGCGGACCCGCCGCAGCGGTGGCCACACCGGAGGAGCAGGTTCCGGCAGGTGGTGCGGCGGCATCGGCATCCGCCGTGCCGGCCCCTGCTATGCCTGTCTCGCAGGGAAAGGATGTGAAGCCCGCGCCACTTCAATCGGCGCGGGTGACCACCACAGCGGACGCGGACGGTGAGTTCGCTGGGTTCGTTCAGACCGTGAACCACGCCGCCATCGGACAGGTTGATCTCACGGGTTACGACACGGACGATTACGAGGACCTCGCCGACGGCAGCTTCGTCGTGAAGCCGCGGGCTTCGACAATCTCGGCAAATCACTCGTCGACGCCCGCAGCCCGAGCACCTCACTCTGGTGGTGCTCTGGGAGATTGGCATGACGGTGCTCCCCGCAGCCACGGCTGTGGAAAGCCTCCGTGGGGCTTCCCCGCCCACGCGGGCTTATGGGGGATGCCGTTTCTGCTTTCCTTCATTCTCTTGATTTCTGTCATGGGGGTGGGAGCTGCCACCTATACGGTGGCCAATGACGTCGACCCTGTGCAGGTATTGGGTCGGGCTGCGCCGCAGCCTGTGCTGTGCAGGGGAGAGGAGGCACCGCTTGCTCCGGTGCCGTGTGCTATTCCACCTCGTCTCCAACGGCGGGAACAGAGGCGGCAGGGCCTCTATATGGCTCCGGTGCCATGGCATCCCGGGCCGCCACCGCCTGCTGTGTTATTTGAGGACGGTCCTCCGCTGTCGCCGGCATCGTCTTCAGATGACGAGGCCCCACCGTCGGGCAGCACTTGGCAGCACCCCGGTGCGGTGCAGCCTCCCGTGATCGACGAATCAGCAACACCGACTCCGTCAAATTCTCTGGCGAATGATTTTCCAGTGACCGACACCTTACACTTTGGCCGCCCCGTATTGCTCCGCCGTGCTACTGCGGGCTACTACGGTGATCGATGTGGTGGAGGTGCTCCTCCGAACTTTGACCCCGAGAAGTTATGTTACTGGTTCTGGCAGTACACCACTTTCATGGTGGTGTGCTGAGATCTACTTTGACCTCAACATGGTCTTCAATCTGGTTTATGCTTTTACTTTGACACCTTTGAATTCTTCAATCTGGCTTGCTGGTACAGTGCTTTTCAGTAGTTTAGCAGGACCTGAGTGCCTGCGTGTTTTCTGCTCTTGTGCCGGCTAGAGGGTTTCAATTTGTGTATCAGAATAGCACAGTTGGATTAGCAGTTAGGACTTGTCACCCTGGATTCTGCCCTAGAGATTTACATTTCTGACTCTCCTAGCCAGTCACCACCCACAGTGATGGGGTGGTGTGCTGGAATCTGTATAGGCAGCCCTGACAGGCAGGCCCCTATGACAGACCCCTAGGACCAACACTGGACTGCTGACTGATCTATAGGTTCGTGTTGTGACACACGCTGTGTCACAGGTAGGCTAGTTTCCGAGACCGTTGCGAGACCGTTCCGGGTATATCTAGCTTAGGGTTTATTTATCTTGAGAGAGTTTATCCATAGAGTTCGGGACCCTCTGATATCTAGTGAACTAGGATATTCCGGTAAGATGGCCTTCCTGAAATGGAGTTGGTCAGTGCCACCACGATGAGGAAGCACCTACGACGTATACGATCCAGTGGGTCGGCTGAAGAAGCCGTAGCTTATCTCTCTTTTCTCTCAGAGGTCGGTGGTGAATTGGTCATGGCAGCTGCTGACTCAGACACTACCATGGAAGACCCAGAGGTCACAGCAGCACGTGATCATATCAGAGAAGACTTTTCAGATATTTTCCAGGAGGATCTTCCAGCTGGCCATAGGCCAGAACGGTTTGAAGGTGGATATCATCGCATCAACATTGAACCTGGGCATACGCCACCATCACAGCCAGTTCGTACTATTCCAGTGCCTATGATGGAGGAGCTCAAACGACAAATCATCAAATATGCCGAGTTGGGTATCCTTCGTCCATCATCATCACCATATGGGTGCCCAATCATTTTCGCTCCTACGCCAGGGGGGAAGTGGAGGATGTGCTGTGATTATCGAGCCCTTAATAACATCACCATAAAGGACACGTATCCATTGCCACCTCATGATACCCTTCTTGAACAGCTTAAGGGGGCACGCTGGTTCAGCAGATTCGATTTCAACCAGTTTTTCCATCAGATACCCATCCATCCAGACGACATCCATAAGACAGCAATACGAACTAGATATGGTTCGTACGAGTGGACAGTGATGCCCTTTGGGTTAACTAACGCTCCTGCGACCGCTCTACGTGTTGGAAACCGAGCATTCTTTGACTTCATTGATCAGTTCTTAGTCATTTTCATGGATGACACCATAGTGTACAGTCCAGATTTTGACAGCCACGTGAAGCATGTTTGACAGTTCTTACAGCGCTGCAGAGATCATCAGTTCTACATTAGGCCTTCTAAGGTTGAGTTGTTCGTCAGATGCATCGACTTTATCGGACACCACATCTCAGAGGCAGGCCTTTCAATCATCGAAGACAGAATCCGTGCAGTCATGGCTATTCAGCCTCCAGTGTCCTATGGTCCAACCGTTGGAAAACAGCCTCTACGCCGTATGGCTAAAGATGGCAAGTCTTCACTTCGGTCATTCTTGGGCATGGTCGGCCAGTTTAGGAGATTTATACCAAAATTCTCCAAGATTGCCGAGCCGCTCAATCGTCTCCTAAAAGATAATGCAGAATTTGTCTGGGAATCTGAGCAGCAGCAGGCATTTGACAATCTCAAAAGTGCCATCTGCAATGCTCCAGTACTACAGCTTCCAGATCAGAAACTGCCATCTATTATGGAGGTCGATGGATCAGGCACACACGTTGGCCAAGTAGTCTTGCAGGATCAAGGAAAAGGTATGAGGCCATGTGGCTATCACAGCGTCACTCTTTCTGATACACAGAGACGCTGGCCTATTCCTGAGATCGAGCTATTTGCCATTGTGGAGGGCTTCCGGTTCTTTCGCCACATCTTGCTGGGAGCTCCAGAGACTATCGTTCGCTCAGATCATCAGCCACTGGTTTATTTCCAGTCCAACTCCACACTAAGCCCCAAACAGGCGAGGTGGTTGGATGAGCTCTCCGAGTACAACTTTCGGATTGAGCACATTGCAGGCGAGAAGAATAAGGTTGCAGATGCACTTACACGTATTTCTGCTCTCTTTGAACTCACTGATAGTCTGCAACATCACATTGCCAACGAGGCACATTCAACAGACATTCAAACAGACATTACATCTACAGACCCTACATTTATTGCTCTTATATCTGCATCATCGGGTCATCAGCTTCACGACATTATTATATCTTAGTATGATCGTGACCCATTTGCACAATCTATATCATCCAAGCTGGCATCATCGACATCATCACAGACAGTCAGCAATTTCGAACTCATTCAGGGATTGATCTATCGCAAGACCATTTTTGGCAGACAGCTTTACATTCCACCTACTGCCAAAGTTCCTACAGATGACGGTGAGATCACACAGCTTCGCCACATTCTACTTCATGAGTGCCACTCGGCCACTGTTTCTGGTCATGTAGGCAAAAATCGCATGCTCCATTTATTGCGTAGCCAATATTACTGGCCAGGAATGACGAAGGCAGCAATTCAGTATATTCGGGAGTGCCCCGTGTGTCAACGCCAGAAAACGAGGAGACACAAACCTTATGGTCAGTCACATATACGCTATTGTGTGCCAAAGACAAAATGGCTTGATGTATCACTTGACTGGATTACTGACCTGCCTATCACTACTAACGGGCACGACAGTATATTTGTGGTAATGTGCCAATTCACTCATCGCTGTCATCTCATTCCTTTCAACATGACCTGGACTGCTCAGCACACTGCTTCAATATATATGCAGCATATCTTCAAGCTCCATGGTCTTCCGAGGAACATCATCTCAGATCGAGACCCCAGATTTACTTCTTCATTCTGGCAAACACTGTGGAAATCTACTGGTACGAGATTGTCTATGACGTCTTCACACCATCCACAGTCGAATGCAAGCAATGAGAGAAGCCATGCCTTCATTGAGGGCATCCTCAGGTGTTGTTGCAACGATACTTCAGCCAATTCGTGGGAGGACAAGTTGCATCTGGTGGAGTTTGCAATTAACAACACAGTTTCTGCTACGACTGGTTATACACCTTTTTATCTCGACTCGATGGCGCAACCACTTTCGCCTCATGATCTGGCAATCACTATTCCGCCAGAAGCTCCTGTTCCAATACAGAATGCTATTCGAGATCACTTTGACCAGTACCCGGCTGTTCATGCCAATGCGGTAGACAATATTTCCCGAGCAGCAGAAATCAACCGAGCCAGATTCAATAAGACTCACATGCCCCGACAATTTGCAGTAGGGCAGAAAGTTCTTCTACGGACTGAGTTTATTCAATGGAGTGGTTTGACAGAGGCAGGCAGACACTTTAAGCAGCCATATATTGGGCCGCTCACCATATCTAAAGTTGTCAGCCATGGACGTGCTTATGAGCTAGATTTCGGGGATCTCGACATTCGTATCCATCCGGTTCAGCCTGTATCCAGAATAGAGTTATACAATGACTCGATCCAAGCACCTTTGCCTCTGCCACAGATGATCACCGAAGAAGGGCAACCACTGTTTGAGATATCGCACATACTCTCAGATAAGATCACTAGAGGTGTCAAGTACTATTTAGTGCGATACGCAGGCTACGGCCCTGAACATGACACCTGGGTCAAAGCCACAGAGCTGACCAATGCAGCAGACACTATAGCTGCCTATGAAGGCTAACAATATATTAAAGCCTATTGCCCTTACTTCTTGTAATATATACTAATACATGTCGATCATCTTTATACCCTGCTCTTAATGTTCTAACATTATGTTGTATCAGGAGCAGGAAATTGATCCTTCCTTGCTAAGGTGTAGTGAGCCTTGTATCAAATCATACCCTTGCACAGATACGCATACATGCGGGTACCATATCTGTGGATAAATAAAAACTGCTATGGTGCCTTTGCCAGACCGTGGTTTGTCATTCGGATCTTATGGCCAGATTCCGCAGCTACCGGAATACTGAGGTAGACGGAGTTGTGATCCTGAGTTGTGTCTGACATACATAACTAAAACGAATTCACATTAGTACGTTGTCGAATCCATCCTATGAAATGTTCGTCAGTGCGCGCGTACCGGACCGAAAAAGGAGTTTGGCAGTCGAGTGAGGATTTAAAGTGGACTTATAAAGACCCTCCGATATATCGTAAGCAGGGTCTCCTCCGTTTGCATTAAAAACAAGCCTTATTCAAAAAAAGGCTCTCCATTCTGCCTGTGAACCTCCATAGTAGCTCTTGGAGGGGAGGAAGGGGTGGATGCACTATATAAGGCCGTGGAAACAGGACCCAATGGGTCAAATGTCGATCGGCAAGCGCAATATCTATCCGCAACGTAAACCTCGGAAGATACCCTGAGCGTCACTCTGAAATATGAAACGCAATTCAAGGGGGGGCTACATCCTAAGAACTGTAGGGCTATATGCCTAAGGTGAGGGTTAAAAGTGGACTCAGTTCCCCCCGATATCCTAAAAACACCTTGAGGCTCATCGGTGTAAGAAGACTGGCCAGCTCAACAACAAAGATATCAAAGACATATATAAAGGTATGCACCCTATAATGTGAGGTCACAACACTTCTAAGAGGGGAGATCTATCAGGGATATGACCGATGACACATGTGGGATATATGTCATACCGGTCATACCGGTCATACATATCATACATGTCATGTCATGTCATGTCATGTCATGTCATGTCATGTCATGTCATGTCATGTCATGTCATGTCATGTCATGTCATGTCATGTCATGTCATGTCATGTCATGTCATGTCATGTCATGTCATGTCATGTCATGTCATGTCATGTCATATGTCATGATGTCATATGAGTCGTCAGTATTGTCAGTACGGTCGACTATGACATGTACAGTCATAATGTCTGTCATCCACTTAAGGTGAGTGACATCTCTCATCAAGAGGCCAGGTGTTGGCATCGAGATGGCGAAGCAAGACAAGTCTTGAAGAACCGAAGTGTTCTGAGAAGACGCATCTTCGCTTCAAGCATGGAATGAACAGCATGCGAGCATCAAAGGCTATATCGACCAGCCGATGCGGGTAGTTCACCCAGTGCCCTCGGGTTCACAACCCGATGGTGGTAACGCGTGCGACGCGTGAGGGCACTGGAGGTATATGAGGAGCATTGGGCTCAAGCAAGCACTTCTGGTCTACCAGCCGGTTTGCTGCACTCATACCCCACCATATACTTGCGCGTGCTTGCTACAGTTCAATAGCAGCCGTGCCACATATATCAAGTTCGTATAGAACCGTGACACGGAGCGTGCGGAGCTTGCGGAGCACGCGGGAGTACTTAAGACCGGAGGGACGACCCCCCTCTGCCGGGAGGCAGCGCTCCGTGGAAATCAGCATTTGTTATCCTATTCTGACATACCACAAGGTGTTATACCGTGATATACAACAGGATGATCTACATCCAGTAATATCTTATATGATATTAATGCAGGATGCTATATGAGTCACTGCATGATGATATATGAGTCACTGCATGATGATATAATTATGAGTCACTGCAGGATGATATAACCATGAGTCACTGCAGGATGATATTATATGAGTCACTGCAGGATTATATATGAGTCACTGCAGGATGATATATGATGTCTATTGCCAATCGGTGGGTTTACCCACCGTAACACGCTGTTACGGTGGGTAACCTAACCCTACGCGTTTGGCGCGTAACGGGGTCGTTACGCGGTTCCGCAAGAAATGTGACATTATAGCGACCAACTAGACACCTAAAACCAATACTAAAAGTACTCGGGGGTCAATAGACTTGGCGGCAGACGCTGTCAAACATGCCTCCTATTGCGCTCAACTTGAGAAAACGTGAGAAAATAATAGGGTGTGAGTTATGCATTCCCGCTGGTGCGTGTGGGCGGGAATGGGCTGTCCAAGAGTTTGGCGGGCAATGCCACAACCCCCTTGACTATAGCTTGAAGGCTCGACTAACCGCATGTGACCCGGACAAAGCACCTGGCAATCGATTCGAAACGACGTTCGAATATGACGCAGACAAAGCACGCAAAGTCCCTCGTCTTCATCACCGCGTATTTGCACTTGGGTGAATACATGACAATACACACGCTTATTTACATACAATGGAGTGCCTTGTTGAGATGAAAAATAACGTTTGGCCTATGAATGTATTTTGATGTATAAACGTTTGCAGCTGCTTGAGCAGTACCCATTGACGTGAGCTTATTTCCCCCACGAAACCCTATGAAAATAACGGATTTTAGCCAATCTTAGGGCTTAATGAACCCCGACACCCCCATGGTAACGTAGCATGCCTCCCCAAGTGATGTACATAAAAACTTAACATTGTCAACTATCACATATGAAGTGCCAACCCTAAGATCGCATACTAGCGCCTCCCTCCGTACGGCACGGATCTACCAATATTTGTGGCACGTGTAAACCCACCGTAAGCAAATTTCCTAACCCACCATAATATTTGGCAACTTCATGCGCCTCTTACACATCGAAAACGCCTTAGAATGGTGCAAAGTATGTTTTCCATGTTCGAAGGGACTCTTAATGAGTGCCATGAAACATAGGTTTGGGGCCATATACGCCGTTACATAGGAACTTTGGGTTGTTTAAAATCGCCATTACGGTGGGTTAACCCACCGTACCCATTTGGCAATAGACAATGAGTCACTGCAGGGATGATATATGAGTCTGTGCAGGATGGTAGGTTTGAAGGTTTCTAAATATACATTCGTATCTTATTAATATCTCTGTGGCTACTATCCGGCGGTCCTTGCTTGTGACACGGACTGTAATTGCCGACAGTCCTTTCACAAGGACCGACTTTCCAATAATATTTTCCGATGCCTTAACGAGCTCCGATATGCTTGCCCCCCCGGGCGGAAATTCCATCAGGACTTGAAGTTTGGTAGGCTCCGTCCTACAATGTCAAGTGGCATGCATGTTGACCGCCACAGTTGAGGTTTCCCATGGGGGTACGCGTTTTTTCCTCCATGTTTTCTTGTCATTCGACGGAATTTGATTTATTCGTCATTCATGCTACTTCAACCGATATTTTGAAGGCCGAGATGACCTCGGATCAGAATTTTGACAAGACACTGCAGAAAGATCCGCTCGAGAACTTGGCAACGCGGATCTCCGAATTTTTATGGGACCTTCAAGGAATTAGGTAGCACAGCAAATAGCTTATTAGTCCTTGTGAAAGGACTGGGATTTTTTCATCGAAAACCGCAGAAATACACCCCAAAAGCGTCGCATTAAAAAGTAACACTATACTCACTTGAGGCATGTACCAATATATTTCAATATTGCTTTGACCCATAAATATGATGTGGAAACACACTTTGGGACCCATTGGCCACACACGATGCCCAATATTGATTGTCGACTCTTAGTCCTTGTGAAAGGACTGTTAATTTGATAGTAGCCATCTGATTACCGTCTGCTTATCAAACCTTTAAAACATGCCAGTCTCAACAATTTGGAAAATATGCATATGGATGTAAGCATACCGTTCACTTGAACCTACAGGTCTCCTCATCCGAATCGCTGTAAGACACCTGGTATTAATCAGGGGACAGCCTCTGTGCACGGCCATCATAGCCCAGGGTTCGAAAGCTCCGTTGGGAGTAGGTCTCTCCTATAAAGAAGCTAGGAACAACTACTTGAGAGTCGGGCAGCTCATCTTCCATTGCCTCAGTCCCATCTCCGGACCCAGGCAGCTCACCTTCCAAGGCCTCACTCAGCCCCATCTCCGGACCCAAGCAGCTCTTCTTCCAAGGCCTCAGCTCCATCTCCGGACCCGAGCTGCTCATCTTCCATGGCCTCAGCCCCATCTCCGGACCCAACCAGCTCATCTTCCAAGACCTCCGCCCCAGGCAGCTGTGTTTCCTCGCCGTCCGCATCTGCATCAGAGTCCGTCAACTGAGTGGACCGTGCAGGGGAACGCTGTGCACATTGCACCGTTCCCACACCAGCACCCTCCAAGTCGTCATCTGCTTCATTGTCGGCGGACGTGCGCAACGCAGCCGCTGCCTGCAGGGAGGGCAGCCGCGGGAAAAAGCGGCGCACGGACGTCTGTTCCAAACCGGTAGGGATGAATGCTTTCTGCAGCTCATAGTGCAGGTACGTTGCTGATAACCCGCAAGGCCTCCTTACCGAGCTTTTATACGTTCTCTTGGACGAATGCCTCCAACACCCTAGCACTGCCATGTGCTTGTGCCAGAGTGGCACCTGGCACGATATCCACCGCAGGGTCCAGCTCTACATTCTCCTCATCGGACGTTGCCTCTGACGAAAAACGACCATATCGCAAAAATGAGACACGCGGGCGCAAATGAGAAAAAAATGAGAAAGCATTAAATTGTATGCCAAATTGGTTATTGGGGGTTCTGAATGACAAATATGAGGGTTAATTTGAATAGTCCTTGAAGGTATTTCGAAAAATCTGGGTTTTGACTCTTCAAAGTAGCCACGCGAGTCACGCGGGTGGCAAGAAAACGGGAAAGGTGGAAGTATCGTGTTAGATGTGGAAAGTTATGATATTGCCTTATGTTTGTGATCGAAATGTTAGAATTTTGCACTATTAGAATATGTGATATTTTGACATTTCCAAAAATGCAACTATTTGCTTACATGGGAGAGATCCAGCAGATTTATGGTCCATTTTAGGGTGTTTGGAGGGTCACGTAGTAAAATACTTCTCATCGGGCGAAAGTGAGCAGCTAGGAACATATTTTCAAAAGCTATTATGCTGCAAAAGTTGTCCAGGACTGTAAACAACCAGTGGTGATGCTCCCCCAGGCTTCATGTGACCCAACATGGGCGTTCAGCGGGTCAGTTTGCCCTGAAAAGGCTATTCCAGGACGATTCTCGGCAGCTATCAAGACCGGTAAACAGTATTATTTCGCGGGGAAAATAAACATATGTTAGAAGAAAAATATCCCGCGGCAGGTGTTCGCTCCTACAGGTGTGCTGCACATGGATATATCGGGGCGTCCAAGGTTCAGGGTTCGTTGGTATATCTTGGAGGAGTCGTAACCGGAGGTCGTTTGCACACACCTGCGTTCGTGACATAAAACCACAACCCGCACCTCAGACTACCTACACTAGTATGGCAAATATTGGAATATTGCAGTATTGGATGTGGCCTTACGATACTTTCACGTTTCACGACTGCCAGTCACAACAAGCCCATTGGGTGCCTGAAGATCCTGTAATTCTGGGCCGCTTGTGGCAACAAGCGCGGGGACAAGCCTGGGAGGACTGGGAGGACTTCGGGCATAATAGAGTAGATGTCAACTCCTGGAACTACTTGAGATGGCCGATGTACGTCCACGGCCGTAGATCCACCGAAAGGTGTGGTGTGAGGCATCTCGTGTACTGGTACGAGGGCGGGTGGATCTACCACCGATACTCAGGGCGGGAGTTATAAAAAGTTATAAAAAATAAACTTTCGCTGTAATACGGTATGTGCTCGAAAGCTGCACGTAGTAGTGTGGTGTAATAGGTACGACCGCAGTGACGGCTCGAAAATAACAAGTCAGAACAAGTAGCTTTTGCAATAACAGTTGTGATAAAGTCGTGCTGAGATAATAATATAAAAACCAAAATACTCTGTACAAATAACGATATGAAATACCGGAGCTAATGCTGGCTACTCATAAGCTTTTCGGTTTGAGCCACAAACCTTCCTCAGTGAGCTTTGCAGGAACTAAAAAGTCAGTCCCAATGTTGGCTTAGTATGATGCGAAGAACCAAGCTACTGTTGACCATAGTGATAAGATGTACAGTCACAGGCAGTTGGGATACACTCCGATTTCTCTCTAGGCGAGCTGGCAAATAATTTCTCAAGCAGTTATGCCGTCATAGTCAGATAGCCTAGCACCATACAAAACTCAAAAGCAACTGGGTTGTCACCAAAGCAGTGAGCTGGAGAGTCTCAGTCAGATGTCTCACGTAATAAGTTCTAAAAACCTTCCACGCTTTTGTAATACAAAGTGACAAAAGTGTCTTACGTAAAAACTTCTGAAAAACTGCCACGAGTGTGTAAGACAGTTTGAAATTCTCAACATAAAAGAAAGTAAAAGATAGCAGTCCCCATAAAAACTGAACCAAGTCTCACCCAGGACTCACCAACCAGGATCACTACCCCAGTGCACCGGCCCGTAGGCCCCTCATTTTCCACCCCACCAGTGCAGACCCAACACAGCCCCCACTTCACTGCATCACCCACCGCCCTCCGCCGTCCCGCCAGGTGTCTGCCCCATTCATTCCATAAATCAACACTACATTTCTCTTCTCCATTGTCACTCACAGCCGAAGACCACACTTCTCCATTCGTCGTAGGAGACGGCGCCAGAACCCATCAGGAGAGCGGGACACCATCCTCTCCAGTGCCTCAAAGAGCCAACCCTGCGGGTAGCTTTGCCATCGAAGCTCACGGAGAACATCAATCACGGCCGCTGCTTTCAAGCCGTCATTCGAGCAGTGTCTCTCCACCCGGTACAAAGCATTCACGGTACTCGCCATTTTCTGAACTCTACTGCAATCGGAAAAGTATGAGACGAACGGGAAAAAGAGAAGGCTTCCCCGCTTCGTCACACCAGCCTGCACATTTTTAGTGACCATTTTTGTGCTCACGCCGCCAGAGTCAACTGTCAACTGCATCCCGCAGAACACCCAAGTGAGCCCATCGGAGGTCAGTTCAACCGTCATCCCGTCAGGGTAGCACGCCTCAAGATAGCCCGTAAAGATTCTCCTCATCGCTTCCCGCCCCGCAGAGTCTCCGCCACGGTCCCAAGCCACCAAGAGTGTGCAATCGTCCATAAGCCGTGTGCCAAGGATCTTCGCGCCCGATAGCCGCCGGTCCGCCCCCAGAGACATCATCCACTGCATCTCTCCAAAGACACAGACACACTGTGCTAAGCCAGGGCTCGCGCCGCCACCGATCCCGATACCGCTAGTCTGCCGAACCAGAGTGCCAGCCACACAAAGGTACCCATTGTCTAGGATAAAACGAACGCCCGCCAAGATCTGAGCAGGTGTCATTCTTACCGCAACACGTCTGGGTGTACCCGCCTCATACCAATCGACGCCTTTCCTGCCTCTCGTGTTAACGAGCAAACCCGGCCTGTCGCCCATCGCCATTCTCACCACAAATTCTGTCGCCTGCAGGAGAACCGTGTGTTGCAGCATCACGTACATTTCTTTCACATCGAAGCTTGCCGCCATCACAGTGTCACCCTTGCCGATCGCCGAATTAAACTGCCCGAGCCGACCCGAAATTTCCTGCGTAGCCGCCACGTTAAAGTGTCCACCAAGCTGGCCGATCAAGAAGCACAAGGCCCGCCCCACCCTGTTCTGCAACATCCTGTCAGGTGCATTAAAACATGGTACGACGGGTCGGCGTTTCTCACATAGGGAGGCATCTTTATGCTTCACCATCAGGTAAAGAACACCAAAAGAGCCATCGAGGAAGAACGTCGCCACCTGATCCAGACCCGCCGCCTTATACCGGAGCTTCATTTGCCGAACCACCTCTGCGCTGTCAAACTCAACGAGAGAGTAGTTGCCTCCATCCCGCTCAGCACGAAGCCACTCCTGGTAGACGGAAAGGCAAACCCCGAAGCCGACTGCCACATTCCTGTCAAGGACCCCCCGAGCTAAGCCAGGCATCCCGTTCAGCAGCCTCCAAAATTCTGTCACCGGTGGGATCACTTCCGTCGAGTGCTCTGACTGGTATGCCAACTCCGCATCATGTACCGCCGTCATTAGCTTCCCCCCCAGGCTGTTAAGCAGGAGGCCCGCCGCCACTCCCCCTTTCATCAAAACTCGAAATCGCTCAAGGACCCGCCGCTCCTCCTCGAACGCCCGGACCTGCGGCCTCGCCTGGGCTGCCGCCTGCCAACAGAATTCAACTCCCCAGTCCGCCGAGTATGTCACCCCCGCATCACTCACCGCCGATCCGAACGCTCCTGACACCCGAGCCAACCCCTGCTGTGTCACCGGCCGGTGTTTCGCGGCCGCGCGGTTCTGAATCAGCAGTATGCTCACGTCGAACTTAGCACCGGTTGAGCGATCCTTAAAACCCAAGGCACTCTGCGGCGCAAGAAAAGCGAACTTCTTCTTCTTCAGAATACAAACCAGCTCGACGCCCTCTCTTTCATCCCAGCGTTCCCAATACGGGCACACCAGCACAACACGGCACGGTTTACGAGTAGAACGAGCAGAAAAGAGAGCGTGATCAATACACTTTCGGATATGAGCAAGGGTATAAATCGGGTTTCCCAACGCACAAAGGTGCCAAAGAATACGATAAGAGTTTTCGACTGCGCCAAAGCAAGTGTCCTCAGAATATGGAGTGCAGAAAACTGCGCTGTTAACATTCACGTCAAGAGGTGAAGCGAAAAGTTCATCGAGCAAAGAAAAGCAGAATCGGAGCGCATCCTGTTTCGTATAAGGAGTAATCCAATAGTCTTGCGTGACTAACCTCGCCCACGCCAGTAGTCTCCGCACTGCTGAGTAAAGGTGAGTCATTACAGAAACTTTCGGGTGGCCCATCGCAGTAGAGTATGCGTCTAGCCTCTTTAAAAGAAACACAAATCTGTCCCAAAGTACCTGAACAACCAAGCCAGTAGAGCCACAAATTGCAACGAAAAAAGTGTCCTCAGTCACGTTTTCAACCACAGCGAAGTGAGCTCCATCAACAGTGCATTGCCACGGCAAAAGTTTGCGCAGCGCAGCCATTGACACCGTCTCGAAGTGGCGAAGCTGCCGTAAATAATCGGAAGTACTAGTCAGTAAAAAATCAGAAGTACCCACAGAGTGCCGGGGAGTGTCCTTAAGACTGCGGTTGAGGGCTGCAAACTTCCCATCGAGCTCAGTGGTTCGAAAGCACACGTGCCCATTACGTCGAGGCAAGTCAGGATCCAGTCTGTCACAGCGGCACTCAGCATTGTCAACGCAAAGAGACACAGAGGAAAGATTACAAAATATGTCACGCAGCTTCTGCTTTGCAGTTCTTACCACCCTGGTGCGTCGTCGTACAAAAGATCTCGTTGCGCCCTCTGGATGCTTCGTGTCCACACACTGAAGGAGAAACTCTCGCATCACTGCTGTGCCCAAACTGTCAGGAAAAGAGACCTTACAGACATATGTCGCTCTAATCACAAAGTCGTGTACTCGATTTGCCACTGCTGACAGAGACGTTCTGATTTTAGAAAGCTGCTGTTTCTCAACTACCGACGCCGCTGCCTGCCACAAGCGCACAATTCTGTCTAGAGTGTACTTCGGTACTCGCTTCCAGGCCTTCGCAGGTCTCCGCACCAGCTGTTTGACCTCTCGCTGCGCCCATAAATCGGACTCACTGATCTCTATGCGCGTAAATCTCAGTCTGGCATTGTCTCGCTTAAGCAGAGGGATAAGCTCGCGCAGTGAACTACGCAAACCGTCAGACTCGCCCCCCACAACCTCCACGCGCGACCGCCCATACTTCAACTTCAGGCAGGTCCAGTCAGTAAAGTTCCACGACCCTGCAGACCACTGTAAGTCCCACGAAGCCTCACAAACTGTCTCGCCTTTCGTCAGTCGTCGAAGTGCAAGGTCCAGCGCGCCACCGTTATAGCCCTGTACCTCAGCGCTTCCATACACCCTCCGCTTCGCAGCTGTCTCTGCGCCCCGTGCTCTGTCGCGCATGCCGCGTCGACCCCCTCGATGTCGTGACTGTCGTGCCAGCTGTCGCGTCCTCCGATAGCGCTCGCGACCCGCTGTCACCCTCCGCCGCCAAACTCCAGCTGTGTTCAAAGTGTCGGCTGGTCGCTGAGTTCGTCTAATAATCAGCTTCTCGTCAGCGTCACAGTCGCTTTTCCCACCATAGGTCTTCAGCGGCAGCATGAAAAACTTGTGCACACCGCGAGCCCGCAGACCCCCATACAGCCGTCTCCCTCCCCGCATAGAAGGGTCCATAGCTGTCTTCAGGTGTTTCAGCATCCTCTCCCGCGGGCCTGACCAAAACTTCCCCACGTAAGTCCGTCGGGATCCCACCGACGCCAACGCATATGTCCCGTACCGAACATCACCTGAAAACCACCTCCTTAGCTCCCCCGCTCCCAAAACATTCCACCACGGCAAGAATCTCCGCAGCCACCACCTCGGCTGCATACCAGCCCATTCCAAGAAAATCAGTGACCCAAACATTGACAGCCGGATCGCTAGATCCCACTGCTCCCCCCCATCCTCCGTGCACCTGGCGACGACCTCTTCCAGCACCTCCATCACATCAAGGTATAATAAGTTCTTTACCCTGTAGAGCCGCCGCCGCCAGTTGCCACCCTGTCAGAGTTTTCGAAGATCGAAGTGCCCAGCATTGTGGGCATCAGTCGCAGCAACCAGCACCTCCGTTTTTGTCATTTCGTGTGCTGTCTCGGGTTCAATCACGCCGTGTTTGACAAGCTGCAAAGTAAGAGTCCCCCATTTCGCCTTAGTCCTGTAATTCTTAGACATATAGGTCGCATCGACCGGCACAACACCCCTCGCGGGACAGGGTGTCTTCGGTGGTGCTGACGGTTTTTGCACGGGCGTAGGAATCGGGAGAGCTGGAGGTCTCGCTGCTGGCTTTCCGAACGCGGCCGCCATCCCTGCAGCCTGGGCTGCTGTTTCGTCGAGGCCTCTGTTTAAAGCATCCGTGTATGCTTCCTCGCGGGCGCTGAGCATTGCCCTGAACGCCGCCCCCTTCGGATCTGGACTTGTGCCTGTGCTCGCACCCCTCTGGCCGCTGCCACTCTGAGTTGCTTGGGCGCGGGACGCACCCTTCTCCCTCTTGTGTCGCTGGCGGCTCCTACGGCTCCCATCGCTCGTGCCCGTGGTTTCAGACGACTCGCTGTCTGAGCTGGAGCTGGATCTCTTCTTTTTCTTCTTCTTCGAGGACTTCTTCCGCTTCTTGTCCTTTTTCTTCTTTCGGCCGTCATCGCTGCTTCCATCCAGCTTGTCGATTTCGAAGTGGACAGCCTTCCCCTTCGCAACTGTCTCACGAGCGCCCGCCGTCGCTGCACCCGCCAGTACTCCACCCAGTTTCTGCAGGTCGGTGTCCCCCCTCATTGCTGCGATCTCCCTCGCCAAACGCTCTCCGTACTCTTTGTCGCGAACTGCCTCGGCTGTCGCTGCGTTTGACTGAACCAATCGGGTCTCCATTGCCATAATTGTGCCACGTAACTCCACGATTTGTGCCTCGAGTGCTGCCGTTCTTAATTTCTCTTCTTCGTAGTCACATTTGAACCTCGACACGTATGGCCGATTGGTCATTGGGTCTATAGGAGGACCATTGTTCTGCTGGAATCCTGCCGCATTCTGCTGCGGAATCGGCGGCTGAGGAAGGGGAAGCTGATACTGCATTCCTCCTGTTGGTGCTGGCTGAGTTTGGGTTGGGGTGGTGTATGAATTGTAGGCAGAGAAGCTGCTCGGAGTGTACTGCCCAATCACGTGCTGCGGCTGTTGAATTGGAGGCGCCGCCGCCGCCATAGGTGTAGTTTGCTGGGGCACTGCCTGCGGCGTCACTGGCGTCCCTGGAACTGGTTGTGGTGGTTGAGACATCGTGGTAGTAACTGTAAATTTGAAAAATAGTAAGTGTTGAAAACAATTTGTCCCTCCCGTAAATTGAGAGTTCTCGATCCGGTACCTACAAAGTAGCCCGCTGGATCTTTAAGCAGTCTCGTGGGCGATCGTCAGAAAAACGTCCCTGTGAGTACTGTAGATAAAAAGTTATAAAAAATAAACTTTCGCTGTAATACGGTATGTGCTCGAAAGCTGCACGTAGTAGTGTGGTGTAATAGGTACGACCGCAGTGACGGCTCGAAAATAACAAGTCAGAACAAGTAGCTTTTGCAATAACAGTTGTGATAAAGTCGTGCTGAGATAATAATATAAAAACCAAAATACTCTGTACAAATAACGATATGAAATACCGGAGCTAATGCTGGCTACTCATAAGCTTTTCGGTTTGAGCCACAAACCTTCCTCAGTGAGCTTTGCAGGAACTAAAAAGTCAGTCCCAATGTTGGCTTAGTATGATGCGAAGAACCAAGCTACTGTTGACCATAGTGATAAGATGTACAGTCACAGGCAGTTGGGATACACTCCGATTTCTCTCTAGGCGAGCTGGCAAATAATTTCTCAAGCAGTTATGCCGTCATAGTCAGATAGCCTAGCACCATACAAAACTCAAAAGCAACTGGGTTGTCACCAAAGCAGTGAGCTGGAGAGTCTCAGTCAGATGTCTCACGTAATAAGTTCTAAAAACCTTCCACGCTTTTGTAATACAAAGTGACAAAAGTGTCTTACGTAAAAACTTCTGAAAAACTGCCACGAGTGTGTAAGACAGTTTGAAATTCTCAACATAAAAGAAAGTAAAAGATAGCAGTCCCCATAAAAACTGAACCAAGTCTCACCCAGGACTCACCAACCAGGATCACTACCCCAGTGCACCGGCCCGTAGGCCCCTCATTTTCCACCCCACCAGTGCAGACCCAACACAGCCCCCACTTCACTGCATCACCCACCGCCCTCCGCCGTCCCGCCAGGTGTCTGCCCCATTCATTCCATAAATCAACACTACATTTCTCTTCTCCATTGTCACTCACAGCCGAAGACCACACTTCTCCATTCGTCGTAGGAGACGGCGCCAGAACCCATCAGGAGAGCGGGACACCATCCTCTCCAGTGCCTCAAAGAGCCAACCCTGCGGGTAGCTTTGCCATCGAAGCTCACGGAGAACATCAATCACGGCCGCTGCTTTCAAGCCGTCATTCGAGTGCAGTGGTTTGATAGAAACCGCTACAGCGAGACGACGCACGGCGCCCTGATAGAGCTCCGGAGCGGCCTGCTGGAGGACAATGAAGGGAGATGCGACTTTTGTGGGCGTATGTTCAGAGTCTGCACCCTGGCGAGCACAATGGATGCTAACGCTTGCCCGGAAACTCTGCGCCCCATTCCGGAACAGAACAGAGCCCGACCAAGGCGGGGCTTCCGCCAAGTAAAAGCATGACGTCTAACACGGCGAACCGAGGCGACATGAGTTACAATACTTATAGCATTGCCCACGGACTTTTTATCCCGAGAAATCTTTCCCAAATAGAGAACACAAGGAAATAAACAAACATATGAAGGCAAGAACCAGCAAAGCCTTCACTCAGTGCACCCAACGGGCAGCCGTACCTCGCTTCGTAAGCCTTTGTAAACACTACGTGACAAAGGTGGACAATATTAAAGGCAAACAGGTAAAAATATTTTACCTTTCGTAGGACACCACGAATGCCTCAGCACGACCCTTGTTAAGGGACCAAACAAGAAAATCCTCGCGTGTCGCGGGCATCTCGTTGTTCTCCACCCAGGTGTTAAGTTGTGCGACGGTATCGATCGAGTGCGACTCTGATAAGAAACAAAACAAACGTTAGCACACTCAAACATCACACATGGTGAGGTGAAGCGCACACATGGTCACAAACACAGCGGAGCAGGTCAGGTAATTATTTCGTAAGACCGATACCCGCGCACGTCGGGATAGTTCGCACCTGAGCCAGGACACCGTTGGCGCTTTACAAAGTTCCGGACATGTTGCATGGAGGGGTATGTTGCACGGTCTGCCTCGGAGCCATCCCAGTGATCTCCGACGACCGCATGCAAGGCGAGCATAGGCTGCCCGCGATTGGCAGTTGCGTGTTGGGAGATCTCCTCCCGGAAGTGCAAAGGCACCCCGACGTGTTTGCCAGTGGCGACCTCAAAGTGCTCACTGCCGTTGTGGAAGACATCCCACTTCCCAGATAACACGTTAAACTGATATTTTTCAGCGTATGGGCAGGGATTCCCGTCGGCGTCTTGGTGTGTCAGACAGCCATAGGTGCGGGAATATTCCGACTGCGTCAATCTGCCCATGTGAATGGACTGGGACTTGACGAATGCCCGATGCTCCTTGAAGGTGTGAAAGGACGTGCGGGAAGCGAGGTGTACCCACTCCGTTTTAACCTGCACGGTGCTTGGTTGGTCAGTGTACATTGAAAAGTCGTTAGGCCATAAACCGGGATGGGTAAAACATATTCAGGGTGACTGTCAAATATGCAGTTCTACAGAGATTGACACGATAAAATAGAGGATTAAGCCGAACCTTTTTCGCTTGCTTTTGGGGGGCATCCTTGTTGTCGGAGCAAGCGGGTTCTTCGTAAGAGTTAAGGGACACATCCAGCAGCGGGGCACGTTCGCCAGCAGCAGCCTTAGCAAAACCCGGTCTGGTAACCGCATTTCCGCCGATCTGCGAACAAAGCATAACGGTTCAGCCAAGAGGAACGCGCAGAAGCTCGCATAAACAGGAGGGCCACGGGGTATGACAAGCAGAGAACACAAAAGAAGTGACCTCCAGGTTCACGTCGCTCCATTCTTCAGTGATGTCAAATGCCATCACTGCATGCAGCTATGAGGCACCTTGCCGGGCTGCGGGGGCTGCGCCTCGGCCATGCCGCCATCAGCCATGCAGCCATGGGGTGCCTCGCTGGGCTGCGGGGGCTGCGCCTCGGCTGTGCAGCCATCAGCCATGCAGCTATGAGGCACCTCGCCGGGCTGCGGTGGCTGCGCTTCGGCCATGCAGCCATGGGGCACCTCGCTGGGCTGCGGAAGCTGCGCCTTGGCTTTGCAGACATCAGCCATGCAGCTATGAGGCACCTCGCCGGGCTGCGGCGTCTGCGCTTTATTTAGCCATGCAGCCATGAAGCGCCTCGCTGGGCTGCGGGAGCTGCGCCTCAGCCATGCCTCCATCAGCCATGCAGCCATGAGGCACCTCGCCGGGCTGCGGGGGCTGCGCTTCGGCCATGCAGCCATGGGGCGCCTCGCTGGGCTGCGGAAGCTGCACCTCGGCCATTCAGCCATGGGGCGCCTTGCTGGGCTGCGGGGGCTGCGCCTCGGTCATGCAGCCATCAACCATGCAGCTATGAGGCACCTCGCCGGGCTGCGGAGGCTGCGCCTTGGCCATGCAGCCATCAGCCATGCAGCTATGAGGCACCTCGCTATAGACAACCTGGTAACCACGATAACCGCCGACCTGGATGGGCTTCCATATCTCACGGCGCGTCTTTCCGGGGAAGTGGCGAACACCGGGGCGATTGTCAGTTACCAGAAGTTTGTTCCTGATCAGCAGGTAAACAAGATACTGAACAAGAGCGGCATACTGGAGGGAAAGTCGTTATGCCCGCCCTTCAAGGCTGCTATCAAGTGCGAGCGGCACCTGGAGTTCCGGTATGAAGTGGTGCAAGGGATGAGGGTGTCGACCAACATGCACAGGGAGTTTACTGGTGTCCACAGGTTCGTTTGCCTGACCATGAACCTGTCACTGACCCAACTTCATTTGTAATACATTCGTTTGTAGTACATAGTCAAGATATAGGAATAAGGAGTTTGTTGGTGCCCACAGGTTCGTTTGCCTGACATGGGCTGGCCAGTGGCACGCCACTTACATGGCGATAAACGGCAATCACCCCAAGCAGGGCCAGGTTACTTTCACGATGTTCCAGGCCCCCGCTCTGTATGAGCGGAAGCTGGAGATGAAGCGAAAGGAGAAGTATGCCGGCAACTACCCGCACGTGCGAATAACAAAGAAGAATAGCTCGAAGGTTTCTCTGACAGGCGTCGTCACGCGCCTGGTGGAAGCCAGAATGGAAGAGCCGCTAATCAGAGAACAAATTACCCAGGAGAACAAGCACTGCGAGATGTTCAAGAGGGTCCTGGGGCTGTTCTGGGAGAAGATCGAGGTAGCAGAGGGGCTGGGCAAAGAGGCTGGTGGGAAGTTTGAGGCTAGGAAGTGGTGCTTGGCGGACAGCCAATTCAAGGCGAACGCCCCTCCGCGAGTAGTGGGAAAGATTATCTTAGGCACCAACGGCCAAACCGCCATATATGTGGATTTCCCGACTGGAAGCTCGCGGAAGCTGCCTTCCACCCCGAAGACCACGACCCCTATCCCAGGCGGGAAGGGCAAAGCCCCGGTACCGGAAGTGCGTGTACCTATGGATCTTGCCGAAGATCATGACAGCGACGACGAGGACATGGGCGACGTCGGACGGCGACGGGGGAAGAAGCAGCCTGCGCCGGAAGCAGCTGCCATGCATGCGGCTAAGGAGGTGAGTACGGAGTTTTGCTTGAGTTACAATCGTCTGTTTTTTTGTTACAGCTTCGTACTGACCGATGTTTTGTTACGCAGGGCGTCGAAGGCGGTCTGGAACGCGGAGACAATCTCGTCGTTCTCGTCAGCGGTGACCAAGTCGCACTCCCTGCATGCCATGATTTATCGTCCGTTCCGTGGGGCAATTCGCGGTGTCGTGGAAGTGTCCAGGCGGACAACGCGCGCACTCTGGGATGAAGGCGGAGGAGGCCACGTGGAACGAGATGTTGTGGGCGGAGTTCTTTTTGTAGTGGTTTTGCTGCCAATTCCCGTTCTCAATAAGTGGTTTCGCGGCGAAGCGGTGGTTCTTCCGCCGTCCATAGCCCCAACTCGATCGTCGCGGCCATGGAACTTTCCGTCGTTTCTCCTCGTTCCGCTCATCCCGCCAACGTGAGGGCGGAAAGGAGACTCCACGCTTATCGTCAGGGTGCTGGCGGTGGCGGTGAGAGTCCGGAAATCCAGAGAGAGGCTCGTCGTGCTTCGCGAGAGAGTCCTTGAGGGTCACGAGAGTCGAGGTGGCGGACTCCAACTGCTTCTCGAACTCATGGATGAGGGTCTGCACGTCCACGCCACCAGAGTAAAGCATAGTCGGAGAAGTCGGAGTAGTCGCCTTCAGCTGTTTCACGCGGCCAACATCATGTTCGCTCTCCCAAATTTGGAGGATGTGGTCGTAAATGTCCTCGAGGTCGACCTTGGCCAACTCCACGTCGAGTCGAAGGGGTGTAATCACCTTGTCGTAGAATCCCGTTTCGAGGGACGCCAGCAGTTGCTTTTTGGCCACCATGTCGTCGAGAGGTCCAGAAGCTGCGTTGCGGATGGCGGTCAAGCAGGCGTCAAAATCCTAAATTAAAGGATCGGGGTCGAGGTTGGAGGCGAAGTAGATGGCGCACAACTCCTCGTATTTGCCAAGAAGGGGTCGAAGAACTCGAGGGAGCAGTCGCTTCGTGACCTCTAGTAAGGCTCGCTTCCCATCTCGCGGGGAAGCACGCCCAGAAGCGTCCGCCCATTGTCTCGCGGCTGAATGGGGCTTCGTCAAAGAAGTCAACGTCGTGAAAAGAATGGCGTTGTACACGCTGTTCACCTCCTTGGTGGCATCCGCCAAGTCGGAGAGGGCCTCGTTGGCGGTGTCCTTCTGCTCGAACGCCGACTGCAAAGCCGTGACCATAGAGGTCCATATTACGTTGCGGTCAGATTCGTCGCCTTTGAATGCCGCATGTTTGGTCCCAAGAGCGTCTCGGGAAATTCTCTTGATCAAATCGACGTCCCAAGATGAATTCTGAACGGCCACAGCTCGTGTCCGTTCAGGAGCCGTAAAAGCCGCTGCCGGAGATGCAGGCGCCGGCTTGTAGCGAGTTCCCACGTCTCGGGAAGAAATCGTGTCTAGGCGGATTCTGTTGTGAGCCCCCATGGGAGGCGTAGCTTGCGATGAAATACTCGTGATAAACTTCCTAAAGGTGGTAGCGTCGGGGTAAGGTGGCGATGGCGCGGAGAGGAGGAAGCTTGCGGAAATAGTGCTGGCAAAAGCAGCCGTAACGTCCGTAACTGTGAAGTCCCAAATGGTAGAAATGCGGAAGTCGGTCTACATGAACGAGTGTACTTCGAGTGTTTATCAAATACAAAGTTCTTGTTATTACTTCTCTTGAGGTCAGGCAAGAATCACCACTTTAGCAAGTTATCTTAACCCCTAAACTGCTACGTGATGAGCTAGCTCATCAAACACTCAAAACTGATTTTCTCGGCGATAAATAACTCAAAATCACTTTTGAAGACAGTTTTGAAAAGCTCTCATCGAGCCGCATGCAGCTATGCACTTGTGAGCAACCAGGTTGCGACGATGCTATTTATATTAAACGAGACGCACTCTATTTTAGCTTGACCATAATGAGTTACATCTAGGGCACATGTGCCACAGTGTTACAAATCCCTAATGATATAAGTAGCTCTAACCGCATGTTCAGCACTTAGTAAGATGATACCCGGAGGTCTAGGGTCAATATTAGGGCTTAAGCTGGTAACGATGTGCACATCCATCAACATTTTTTAGTTGACAATCACGTCGTCGGTATCAATTGTCATGCATTTTCAACGTTTGCATGCGATTTGCCTTGAAAAGACCGCCTTTCCGACACTATTTTCAAAAGTTGAGGCAGGACCCTACGGGTATATATCGAGCTGTGCTCAGAATGCTTGCACTTTCGGTATTTGCATAAGTGTCAATAAACATAACATAGTCTCGGCTTTAGCCGGAAGCCCTAAACCTGTGACACCCGTACTGTACTGAGTACTAGTACAGATACAGGAAGTGACACACGGTGTGTCACATTCAGCACACCACCCTGTACTATTACGGAGGAAAAGTTAGGATGGAGCAGGGTTGTTTTTGTCAAGAAAACACACCATCTCACTCAAGCGGTGGAAACAAGTTCTAGCGGTGGCATGTGCTCTTGGCCAGGGCGGTCCCAATTCCTAGCTAGCACTGCACACAGAAGGCATCTTGGCCTTGAAGCTGATCTAGCAGGGCTACTAGCAGCTACAAAGCAACTCTAGCCACTTTGAAAGTGGTCCACAAGGTAGAGTTCACTGAAGGTGGTGCCTTTGTAGTTGTCAATCGTAAAGTCCAGATTGAAGTTGTCAAAAGCGTCAGAGCCCAGAAAACCAGAGTCCAGATTGAAGTTGTTGTCGAAATCAGTGGGTGCAGAGTCCAGAAAGGCGGAGTCAGTGAAGAAGTCCACTGTGCAATCCTGACAGTCAGGGTACTGCCCGTACACCACCGACCGTGGAGCAATCTCCATGTCACAAAGTGCAGAGGCGGTGGCGGTGTTGATGAAGGACATGCTCACATACATAAACAGAGCCGGCAGTGCTGCTGCTGTGAGAAAAGTGCCAATTGACGGTGTCCGGACACCACCAACCCGTGGAGCGGGTGGTGGTGCGTCCACATGTAAGTTCTCGTCGTCAGACTCCGAGTCAGCCACGCTAGCTGAATCATGCGTGGAAGAAATGTACGGAGGCAGGGGGGTGAAGGATTTAGCCGAAACCTCTGGCTCGGGCTCGAAGAAGCCCAACTTCACAGACATGCTGTCCATGAAAGACTGCTCGAAGGGGGGGTTCGTCGTCGATGTACTGCTTCGGGTAAATTACTGCGTTCTCGTCGGCCTCGATTGCCACTTGCGGCTCAGGCTCCACGATGCTCTCGTCGATCACGGCGGGCGTGGCCGAGCCGAATTGAACCATGGGAAAATAATGTGAGGCCGACTCAGCACCACCGGCTACCTGCTTCAGCTCGCGGAGAGCTGCACGCGCCTCATGCACACGTGTTGCAAGGAGGGAGGGCTGAGAAGGCAGTAAGCCCGCGTACTGTGCCCGAAGGCCGATGTTGATGTCGTCCGCGAAGGTGAAGGGCTCCTCGTCGTGACGAACAACGGGATGATCATGTCGGCCACAAAGTTGAGCGAAGGTGGCGTCGTCCTGGGCGTCGAAGGCGGTCTGGAACGCAGAGACGAGCTCGTCGTTCTCGTCGGCGGTGACCAAGTCGCACTCCGCGCATGCCATGTCGTCCGTGGGGCAATTCGCGGTGTCGTGGAAGTGTCCAGGGGGACAACGCGCGCACTCAGGGACGAAGGCGGAGGAGGCCACGTGGAACGAGATGTTGTGGGCGGAATTCTTCTTGTAGTGGTCCTGCCGCCAATTCCCGTCGCCCTTGAGCGGGTTCGCGGCGAAGCGGTAATTCTTCCGCCCGCCATAACCTCCAACACGATTGTCGCGGCCATGGAACTTGCCGTCGCCTCTCCTGTTGCGCTCATCCCGCCAACGCGAGGGCGGAAAGGAGACACCTCGCTTACCGTCAGGCTGCTGGCGGTGGCGGTGAGAGTCAGCGAACCCAGAAAGAGGCTCGTCGTTCTTCGTGATCGAGTCCTTGAGGGTCATGAGAGTCGAGGTAGCCGTCTCCAATTGCTTCTCGAACTCGAGGATGGTCTTCACGTCAACTCCACCAGAGTAAAGCATAGGCGGGGAAGCAGGGTGTATTGCTTTAGTTTTGTTCTTTTACGGCCCGCAACCGGCAAATCCACTGGCCCGCTTTCGGCCAATACGGCCAATCTCCAAAATTGCTCGCCGCAGGCGCGAAATTTTAATTTTAAGTATGGTGATAATGCAAAAATCGCATAATTTTTGATAATTTCTACTATTTTCATATTAAACGTCACGGCCCGCATCCATATATACATCCCATCGGCCCGCATTCGGCCCGGAGTGGTGAGCTACGGCCCCGGGCCGGCCCGCCACGGTAAGCAATATACCCTGCGGGGAAGTCGGAAGTGACGGTTTAAGCTGCTTCACGCGGCCAGCACCGTTTTCGCTCTCCCAAATCTCGAGGATGTGAGCGTAGATGTCCTCGAGGTCGACCTTGGCCAAGTCCACGTCGAGACGAAGAGGAGTGGT
Source organism: Cymbomonas tetramitiformis (assembly GCA_001247695.2). Lineage (NCBI taxonomy): Eukaryota > Viridiplantae > Chlorophyta > Pyramimonadophyceae > Pyramimonadales > Pyramimonadaceae > Cymbomonas > Cymbomonas tetramitiformis. The sequence continues at coordinate 16,598 of LGRX02014321.1, read as the reverse complement.
GACCTTGTCGTACATGATGGGGTCGAGGGACGCGAGAAGTTGCTTCTTGGCCACCATGTCGTCGAGCGGTCCAGAGGCTGCGTTGCGGATGGCGGCCAAGCAAGCGTCGAAATCTTGAATCAAAGGATCGGGGTTGAGCTTGGCGTCGAAGTAAATAGCACACAACTCCTCGTAGTTCCCAAGGGGTGGGAGAACTCGAGGGAGTAGCCGCTTCTTGACCTCAAACAAAGCCCGCTTCCCATCCCGCGGGGAAGCGCGTCCAGAAGCGTCCACCCAACGTCTAGCGGCTGAATGGGGCCTTGTCAACGAGGTCAACGTCGTGAAAAGAATGACGTTGTAGACGTTGTTGACCTCCTTGGTGGCATCCGCCAAGTCGAAGAGGGCGTTGTTGGCGGAGTCCTTGAGCTCGAATGCAGACTGCATGGACGTAACCAAGGACGTCCATATTACGTTGCGGTCCGATTGGTCACCCTTGAACGCCGCGTCTTTGGCCCCAAGAGCGTCACGGGAAACTCTCTTGATCAAATCCACGTCCCAGGATGAATTCTGAACGGCCACGGAACGTGTCCGCTCAGGAGCCGATAAAGCCGCTGCCGGAGATGCAGGCGTCGGCTTGTATCGCATTCCCACGTCTCGGGAAAAAGTCGTGTCTAGTCGAATCCGGTTGTGAGCCCCCATGGGAGGCGTACTAGCGTGTGATGAAATACTCATGATGAAAGTCCTAGAGGTGGGAGCGTCGGGGTAACGTGGCGATGGCGCGGAGAGGAGGAGACCCGCGGAAATAGGAATGGCAAAAGCAATGCGAAACGTCCGTAACTGTGAAGTCCCAATTCGTAGAAATGCGGAAGTCGATAAACACGTTGCGCAAGAAGTCCGCGACAAAGATTGATTAAGTCCAGTCAAAACGAAAATCCCGTGGACATCCAAAAAATCACGTAGGGTACGCTGCAGCGATAAACGCAATCACTCCGTAACGACGCGTGCCTCAACCGCGAGTCCTCATAGCGCAACCATAAAATGGGGTCCCCAACGCCCCACCAAGCGGAGGCGTTTAGCCAATCATGTTACCAAAAGTAGTGGAAGGTGCCTGGCGCACCATAACCTGTTAGATATATAGCTACGGGTATATATTGAGCTGTGCTCAGAATGCTTGCACTTTCGGTATTTACATAAGTGTCAATAAACATAACATAGTCTCGGCTTTAGCCGGAAGCCCTAAACCTGTGACACCCGTACTGTACTGAGTACTAGTACAGATACAGGAAGTGACACACGGTGTGTCACATCCAGCAATCCGTACGCTTGGGATGGAGTGAGGCGCTCCGTTCGTGAGAGTGCCGGTAGTCACGGATATGGCCTCATTGGTGTGGGTTGATTTACGGCGCGCCGCGGTACCTTGAGGTACATTTTGAGGCACATTTCTTTTTACGGAATTCAACGTTGGACTGGTTTGCGTATTCTGGTTGGATCCCACACCACTGCGTATCGGCCGTTCGCTGAAAATGTGTAAATATCTCTACTTAATCGTGCGTACCCGCGAAAAAGATGGTATGTCAAAGACGGCGGATCACACCGACCTGTGTGTGATACGGTAGTGCGGCATGGTAGATAAGATTTCGTTTTGCTTTTCAGTTTTCACAGATTCACCTCTCGCGTCTGTCGCTTCCGTCATCCGCGTTCAACTGTGACACTGCAATATTTTACGTTAGGTCTAATTTGTTAAATATACAGTTTTAACTAAAGGCGGAAGGCTTTCTCTCCCGCAGTGTGCCCCTGTCCAGCGAAGTAAAGATCTCTAAGATTGTATCATAATCTGAGTGATTTTTTGCTTCCAAATGTTATCACATATTCCTACTTAGCACGTGGGTACCCGTTTCGCAAAGAATGATGACCCATAGCGCAACTATTGCGGGCTTCAAAATCCTGAAATTCCGCCCGCTTCCGCCAAATGAACGCGTCAGCCCACAGCGAGATGTGTGGTTGACCGTTCAGTCTGTGCAATTTATTTAGTAAAGACAACACTGAAGGAATGACATTTCCGCTAACGCTTCCCTCATCTGATGCGCAGGCTCGCTTGCAAGCGAGCGCGCGAATGAGGGAAGAAATCCTATCGGAAACGTGGACGCGGTTGACATCCGCGTTTCCGCTAGAGGTGACATTGCACTGCCAAACGCTCAGTGTGTGTTTATTGTGCTTATTATATGATATGCGTGATATGTCCATGATGCACAGTATGCGTCCCTGCTGGGCGTGAGTCGAGATGGCTGGCTCGAATTACGCCCATTACCCCCCTCACAAAAACCGGCCAGCATCCGAATTTCTGGACGGATCTTGCTCGCCCATCCCATATGCCAAAAGGGGCCGTAAGAATCATGCGAGTGATTGGGCCCGCCCGCGCCCGATTTCATGCTTTGCCGACGCCGCCTGTCCGTACACTAACGGCTTTTTGCCCTCACAGGAATAGAGAAGTCCACAGACAACTACCACCACACCGCACGCAGAGACCCCCCCCCGCCGCCCCCGACTCCTACACTCGCAACCCCGACGAAAAACATGTCGAAATCAAAGAGCTACGCGGAGGCGACAATCCCCAGAAGAACGCGATCCTCAGAGGACGACTCAGGGCACGCATCAGAGGACACGCGCCCGCGCCACAGAAGAAGAGGTTAAAACTCCCAGAAATAGACAGTATGCCGATAATCGAAGAGTCAGTGACTGAGTACGGACGCGCAGCTGGGTGTTACACTGTATGCGTAGATAGTGATTGTAGCATATAGGGCGGCGTTGCCAAGTTTGAGCAGACGCTCATTATTGTTTTGCCTTCGCAGAGGTAGAGAGAATCCTAAGACCTCACTCAGACCGCGAAAACAGCAGTGTTTATGTTGAAGTAATTTATGATATGATATTTTGTCGTTTACGAATTGTGGTGCTTGTTTGCGCAGCGTTGATTTTAACTTAGTAGCAGAACTACTTGTCAGTAGTCTTTTTTCATGTTGAGAAAAAAGGGCTTGCATACGTGGAGCAATATCTACTTGTTAAAATTTTGGACTTCTGGAAGTGTAGCTGTATTGTTGGACAGTTGTGTAGTGGCAGTATATGCAGTGTTTGGTTGCCACTTGAGATATACATACCGTTGGCAGAATTACGTTAACACTAAGAGAGTATATCAAGGTATGGTTTACCGGAGGTTAACATTAGCATAACAATTCCCAGATCTAGATCTCGAGATATATGTGTTTTAGTTGGTGCTTAAGTATGGGTAAGTATGGGAGATCGCGGAACTGTATCGACCATAACTTCTTCATGCCTTAACCACTTGACTCCCCGAAGTGCATAATATGTTTAGATAGGTTCAGCCAACCTATTTATCAAATAAAAGTTTTTTGGGAATTTTTATGCTAATGTTGACCTCCGGTAAATCATACATTGATATATGTATTCGTGGGACCACGTTGTGCACGGGTTCGCGACAGGTATCACTTATTCAAAAAGTGTTTGTAAGAAATCAGTTGCCTGATGGATTACGTCATCCTCTGCCATGCCTGAGATCCTGGCTATAGGAGCATACGTGGGGTCAGTGTTCATTGTTCTGGTATCACAATTCAAGAAAGCGTCGCGCCCGATTTTGGTGTGATGTCTGCAGAGTCTGGAAAGCTTTTTCAGAAGAGCTTATTCTCTTCCGGTGGACTCCAATTTTACCTAAAATCGCGCTGCCTTGTCCCCAGCAGTGTCGCTGGACGTTGGAGCCCCAAGTACATCTACATGCGTTATCGATGGCGTGGTTGAGTCACGAACCGATGTTTTTAATCTAATACTCGTGTCGAGGTCGCTGTCCTTCAGCAACCTCCTCCTCGCTCTCGTAGATGTATTCATAAAAAATGCCTGTAGGAGGTCGTGGGTGGTGCGTTGTGTGATCGCGCAGGCTAGTGATGCGGGGAAGTGCAAAATGCCCGAAGCGCGTGATTTGAGTACTCGTTGTTGAGGAAGGAGGCCGAATGAATTCGGATCTTGACTGACTAGTATGGCCGCCCAGCGAGATACCCAGAGCTGAAAATTCCGGTATTGTGCCCAGGTGAGACGACGTAGACCTCAAAGCAGATGCGTCGCCCTAAGCGCTCGTAACGTCATGCAATTAATCACAGCTCAACATTCCCCTCTAGCGAAAACGCCGTAGCGAGATCTGCGAGAGTGTGGTGGGCCCATAACCTAGGGGAATATACCCAAACGGTATATCCAGGTGTGTGATACCAGAACTGCTTGAGAGCTTTTTCAGTCATAACCCTAACGGTGAATTACCGTGAAATTACTTAAGCCAAGAAACCTAAACCCGAATCGGTCACCGCCGACTACTGTACCTGTACAGGCTATATAGTCAATATCTCAGGATGGACACTTCTGGCTCGGGGGGTATAACCGGTCACTGCCGTTCAGAGCTGCTTGATAAGAACTCAGTATAAAGGACTCTTGAAACGGCGGCTCGTCGCAGCCGTACACGAGCTGCGGCTGCGGCATCCCACTCACAGGCGGCTGCTCCAGCAGCTCAACCGATACATCAGCCATCTCACTAGGCGACTCGATCACGTCAGTGACAGCGGCCCCAAAGTGTGCCATAGGGAAACGGTGCTCGGGATCCCCAGCACCACACGCGGCCTGCTTAATAAGCTGCCGCAGGGCGTGCCGCGCGTCATGCACACGAGTTGACATATGAGTACAGATGACATATCCCAACTGATTGACAGTTGCAGTCCGATGACTCGGATCATATGAAGGAACCGAATATGAAGTTACAGGCATGTGTAGATCGAATCCGAGCGAAACCGAGGGGGTTCGAATCGACACGTTACTTTATATAGAGAGCTGAGCAAGCTCTCTCGGGCAGTTTTTGAAATAGTTACAATTGAACAGCCGCCTTCTGGTTGTTAAGTAACTTCAGACAAACAACAAAGTTTAAACGATCCGAATCGTTCATAATGAATTCTTGTGTAACCTTGTCGATCCTGATAGGATATTGACCGACAGTGCACCCGATAGTGCACCTCAACCACTGGTATCAGCGTGCTTTTGCGTTTACGCGGCCTGACTGTTGGTACTTAGTTTTCACAAATTATACCTTCGAATCAATCGCCCTTCCGCGTGAATTGGAGCGCAACAACGTCTTCAACACAAAACAATCGTGTTATAATCAACGACACGCCCAGTTCTTTTATAGAACTGCAACTATCTGCGAAAGACAACCTCAGCGCCGAGCGCATCTGTCGCAAACTCGTGCACGTGGTGGGACCAGCAACTTCACAACACTTAGCAAGCACCAGCACGGCACCTCACATGCAGTCTGTACTGCAACCCTGGAACGCCACAGCAAGGCGTATTTTATGAAGAAGAATAAATAAGTTTTCATACACTACGCTTGGCCTCTTATGCAAGCCCAAATTTCCAACAGGATTGCAAGGGCATCAAGTTCTATTCGGTCACAGATGGTGAGGGTGGCCCAGGGGAGACTTTCAAGAATCACCACTCAGCTTTGGAGTACCTGAGCCTTGGGGAAGGCAGGGAGATGCTCCAGGCTTGCATCAAGACCGCAAAGGATGCGGTCCGGGCCTTGGAGACTTATGCTAGGAGGAGACCACCTCTACCACCGCCATTGGGAGCCAGGGCCAGCTGTGGGGCATCTGGAGATGGCAAGAAGAGCGTTTTCGCGCGCCTGCAGCTGCCGGTGGGAGCTGGCGCAGGGCCATCTGGCCACGCAGCAGTTGTTGACGCCCCGCCCAAAAGCCAAGATGCTGGTGCACGGGCAAGTTCCAGCATTCCCGAGGTACGACATGAACCGAGGGCTGGAATAGCACCGCCAAGAGCGCCATCAGCAAGCGTGGAGCCTTTCGACCCCTTGATGGGCACGCACACGTTCCAGGCTATGCAGCAGCCTGGCGCAGACACCGTTAGCGTAGGCGATGTGAGCACTGGTGCAATCTGGCTCAGCGACATGGACTTGGTGGAAGTTATGGGGAAAGCTGGCCAGACCGCATTTATCATCAGGCACTGGTGGGAGCATGAGGACGAAGACATGCAGGTCCTCCTGGGAGAGTGCAACGTGAACCGTGGACGGGGTGTCGTGGGGCTGACGAAGAAGTTGAGCTACAGGTACTCCTCCAAGGTCTGTTGAATCATGTCTTGTGCGGCAATCTTTCCGCACGAATATATCCTTCCGCGATTAATTTTGACAGGAAACGGCTAAGGGCTGTTCCAGTTATTGTCACACAAGGGGTTAGGATTCCCGTTTTTTGTCCGCTGGGGTGATGAGGTCTCGCGTTGGCGCTGTCCGCGCGGGGGTCTCGCGGTGGCGCTGTCCGCGGGGGTGGTGGGGTCTGCGAATCCAGCGTGCCCGGAGGGTGACACGCTAGATACCCGGGGGGTATCACGTCTCACATGACACCCACGAACGTCGTACCGATGTTTGGGCACTCCCACCCGCCCCGTGCCGCGTGCGTGATGGTGGTATCGCGGGGCACTCCCGCCCCATCCCGCGCGCGCGATGATGGTATCTTACTTACTTATTACTACGTCCTACTAAATAGCAATACGTACTACTACGACTACTACGTACTATTACTAGTAGGCCGATGACCAAATTAGTGACACCGCAGTCATAGACCTATTAGTGACCCTAAAACCTATTCCGACAGATACTATATATCGGGTACCTGTTTAGCTTTATTCTTGAGTCTATCTTTAGTCCGCCATGTGACGAAGAGCTCACTGAGGGGTATAGAGGGCTTCCATGACGTCTGGGCGGATGTCAGTACCACTCGGAAGTGCTCTCTAATTCCGTGAGCTTCGGTTGTAACGACGTTTATGAGCATGGAGCATCCAATGATCAGAGGCAGCGCACGAGCCCTAACCACAATCGTGCAACTCAATCCAGAGTCACAGAGGAGTCACACTTCAATATTCCCACAGCTGTCTACATCATTCTACAGAGCACTACATACAGTTGCGACAGATAGCCTACATTCCACTAGACAGATATATCATTTTACTCTACACCTCAGAGATAGATCAAATCCATCGCCTGGGGAACCTGCTCATTGTACACACCCCGCTGCGGCTACAAGCGAGGGGTTGTCCAGTATCAAGTGATCTAGCTCGCGGCATTGGTATGCGTAGGGAAGGTATCTGATGTTGAGCTTGTTGGGTGTCAGCAGCAACTCTTTCAAGTCCGCCTGCTTCTGACCCTGCGCGTCGAATTGGGGCCCCTCACCGTGCGCATCACAGGGCGGTACTGAAGAAGTTCCCAAAAATTCATTGCTCCCGTCAGCTCATTGGCTACAATCCTGCAAGCTTTCTATGCTGATCACACTGATATTGGGGCGCAGGCAGCAGTGCCCAAGGCCCTCTGACAACTCTGATATTGGGGCGCAGGCAGCAGTGCCCAAGGCCCTCTGACAACTCTGATATTGGGGCGCAGGCAGCAGTGCCCAAGGCCCTCTGACAACTCTGATATTGGGGCGCAGGCAGCAGTGCCCAAGGCCCTCTGACACCATATTGGGGCGCAGGCAGCAGTGCCCAAGGCCCTCTGACAACTCTGATATTGGGGCGCAGGCAGCAGTGCCCAAGGCCCTCTGACAACTCTGATATTGGGGCGCAGGCAGCAGTGCCCAAGGCCCTCTGACAACTCTGATATTGGGGCGCAGGCAGCAGTGCCCAAGGCCCTCTGACAAATCTGCTCCAAGGTGGATAGTAAGCTGACCTTGAGATACGCCACCATACACTGCACCATGTCCACCTCGGTACCACCTCCAAAATCGGCGGTGTAAAGCTGGCACATCTTAGGAACACTCACGGTGCGCTTAGCAAGCGATACCTTTACCAGTTGCTGCAAGTAGCAGGTGGATGCAGCATCCAGCTGTGCATCCAACGAATCTATTCCGATGGAAGACGCTGCGTAGATGGGTACCCCCGACGGGCCCGCTTCAGAGCTGTGTCGCACCAGTACACCCCACCAGCCCCGCTTCAGAGACCCATCAGCAAACACTGCCGCCCGAACTACGCACGACCTACGTGATGCATCTCGGCTGCTGTCCTGAGACGCACATTCTCAAGGGCGCGTACCCGCAGTTGAGCACAAAGTTCAGACGGTGGTCGGGGAGCCGCAGGCCGCAGTCGTAAGCCGAGTGTGGGATGAGGAACTTTGTGAGCACGCCATTGGGCGGCCGCATGCTCGCGCGCAGGATGTTGTGCTCGAGCTCGGCCAGCGAGAAAAGCTCCCCAGCACACTCGTAGCTCATAGTGGTGAAGAAGCGCACAAATTTGGAGGCGGACCGCGGCGGCCCCACAAGCAGGCACGCGTGCACCACCATCAAATGGTACAAGTTGACGAAGAACGCCTGTGAACACAGTGCCACTTCAGGCAGCATATCCAGAGCGCCGTCACTGGCCCGGGCAAATAATGCCGCCTCGATGAACAGCGGGAACAGCCACGATCAAATCACAGAGATCAGGGTTAGGAAGGGGGGGCTCGTTACAGCAGAACTTGAGGGGACGCACGCGGACACACGCGCTGCGTCCCATTTCTCCCCGGCTGCCTGGCTTGCAAAAAGGGCTGAGAGGGCGCGGGTGGTGGGGAGTCGTTGTCCTGCATAGAGCTCACCTTGCGCTCGCTGGAGTTGAGTCCCTGCAGCTGCACGCTCCTCAGCCTCGACGTACCGTTCAGAAACGACGCAATTGTGTGCAGCTCCACATCGCCGCAGATATCATCATTGATTTGTGTCTGGATCGCCAGCCCCTGGCGCAGCAGCGTCTCCACCAGGACGCACGCCCCCTCCCCACCATCTCCATGCAGCACAGGCGACGGCCCTGGTTCCGCCCCGTGCGCGCCCTCCTCCGGCTCTTGCGGCGCCGAGGGTAGCCAGCCGCCATCAAGGTCCAGGTCCAGGCTCCTGGTGTTGAGCGCCCACCTGCGCCGCAGGTTCCACTCCGGGGCGGCCCGCTGCTGCAGCGCCTGCTTCTGCAGCTTCACCTGCTCCAGGCTGCCGATGTACCCCGCAAACGTGTGTGTGCCTGCAGCTTCTTGAGGCAGCGCAGCCGCACGCCCGCCCACGGCCACCCCCACCCCGCGTGGGGACACCTGCTCGGGGTGGTGCCGCTGCATGGTGCGTACGATGAGCGCCAGGACGTTGTGCGCGGCTGCCGCCTCGCGGCCGCAGCACAAGTAGTGCACCGCAGACAACGTCTCCAGGGCCACGAAGTGGAACTCGAGGAAGGGCAGCGCAGTGGGGGGAACATGGTACACGCGCAGCACCTGCAGGCGGCCGCCACGAATGCCATCCGAGTCAGTGGAGGCAATACACATCTAATCTGCAAATGCTCCCTTCATCACAGCTGCATAGTGAGCCAAAGAAAAAAAAAGGTTCAAGTCGAGGAGGGCATGAGAGGGGGAGGCCTAACTGCGCTGCAGGGCACCTCACAGAGCCCCGCCGCTTGAACTGGGGGGGGCTGACTGCGCTGCAGGGCACCTCACAGAGCCCCGCCGCTTGGACCGGGGGGCTGACTGCGCTGCAGGGTACCTCACAGAGCCCCGCCCAGCAGACTGGGGGGGGCCTAACTGCGCTGCAGGGCACCTCACAGAGCCCCGCCGCTTGAACTGGGGGGGGCTGACTGCGCTGCAGGGCACCTCACAGAGCCCCGCCGCTTGAACCGGGGGGGGCTGACTGCGCTGCAGGGCACCTCACAGAGCCCCGCCGATTGAACGGGGGGGCGTGAGCGGATTCCACACTCCGCCCTTCGGACAGGCAGGACGACCGATCTTCTGAGGCTCAAGGATTGATTCATGGAGCTGCCAACTCGGGATTAAGGTTTCCTCGAGTTAACCCTAAAAGTCTGCCAGCTACCAGAAGGATGTGAGCGCACCCCAGCAGATGGTTGTGAGCGCACCCCATCAGATGGTTGTGAGCGCACCCCATCAGATGGTTGTGAGCGCACCCCATCAGATGGTTGTGA
>LGRX02014320.1:0-18862 GCA_001247695.2 Cymbomonas tetramitiformis | reverse complement strand
GGGACGCCACGAAAAACGGGACGACACAGACCAAAACTGTCATCGACGCCACGGAAACTTTTTGGGACGCCACGAAAAACGGGACGACACAGACGAAAACTGTCATCGACGCCACAGAAACTTTTTGGGACGCCACAAAAAACGCCATGGCAGCACAAGAAACGAGGGTCAGTTTTTACTACCTTTTTTTCCCCCGGGTTGAACATTTTATTACCTAAAAAAGTTGAAAAATATACTTTCTATACGTAGAATTTCGCAAGGAATCCATTTCTGAAGTCAGATTTGTTAAAATCGAAACAGAATTTTCAGAATTTAAGTTACACATTTTCGCGCGAAAAAGTAACTCAAAACGCAATTAGAAATAATGCTGAAATCTGTATAGGCAGCCCTGACCGGGAGTCCCGGTGCAGGCCCCTATGACAGATTCCTAGGTAGCCAACACTGGACCGTGACTGATCCGTAAGCCCGTGTGTGACACACCGAGTGTCACATGTAGTTAGACTCGAGACCGCTCCTCGGAATTCACGGCCGGGAATTTCAGATTCATGGCCGTGAATCCTGACTCCGTGACCGTTCCGGATATATCTAGCTTAGGGTTTATTTCTTATGAGAGTTTATCTATATCAGTTTCACAGCACACACTATTATCTGTGAACTTGGATATTCCAGTAGGTCGTGGCCCCATCCACGCTTTATTCCACTTGCTAGTTTGGCCATGATTGGCTAAACGGCCGCTCGGAGAGGTGGTGCGCGTTTGCGCGTTTGGGCATTAGTGGAGATTATGAGATGAGCGGCTTGCGGTGAGCGACTTTGGGCCGCAGCTATGGGGTGCCGGCTTGGATTGGGTTTCGTCGTCGCAATGTTCAATATTCGCGGTTCTCTGCTCGCTCTGATCCCGCCTGCTGCCGTGTTTTGGGCTGGTGACCTAGGCACCTTTGACTTCGACGACATCTTCCTTCGCCCCTCGCTAGCATGGCCCGACCGCTCGTTCCGTGTCCGTGGCGTCGCATTTTCTCCGCGGCCCTACCCAAACGTGCTGCAGCGTACCGCCTCCCCTCAGGCTTATCTGAGAATGGGTATGACAACGCGATCTAAGAAATCCCTCACGAGGGACAGCGATATAGACGCCTCCTTGCGGCTCATCGACGGGGTGCGGAACACTCCAACGGCTGCTACACCTGTGGTTCCCACTCCCAACCCTGCATCGAACGTGGACGCGGACGTTGCCGTCAGACGTTATTTGCAGGAGCAGTCCAAGTTGGTGGACGAGATTTACAAGGCACGACTGCATCGGGCTTGGGCCAAGAGTATCCGTGAGGATATTCTTGGTGACAAGAAACATCATTTTCGCGGTACGGACGACGCTGGCCTCCTGTCCGACCTGGTGGTGCAGCTACGCACAGAGTTTCAGTCTGCTGGTTTGGAGCTGCGTTCCTTTGACCTCGACGACCCTCTGGTGCCCGTGGTCAGCAGAGTGAATGGACTGCTGTACGACGTTCTGGCTCTCGTGGTGGAGAAGCACAGCAACGCGTATGTCTGGCTGACTGGCACCGACTCCTCAGCTGACCGAGATGGACGACGTGCTCTTGTCGACATCATCAAGGGCTCTGTACCGGTGGCGCTGCGGGAATCGCAGCAGGAGGAGCATGCGGCTTTACGTTATCCCGCAAACGTTGACCCGCAGCCGATTTTGGCTAAGGAGCAGCGTTTGGTGCGGGATAACAGGACTTCAGACTGGACTCCGACCGAGGCGACGCGGAAATTATCCCTCTACACCCGCCTCGACCCCGTGTTTTACGCGGCGGTAAAGGTCCGCTATCCCATGGCTGCCGACCTGTCCCACGTGTCCCTTGCTTCTCTTCGCTCCTTAGTGGTCGAGATTTATCAGTCTTGGGCGCAGACGGACGGGGGGAAGGCAGCTTCTGGTGCGGGGGGGGTCTCCGCACACCTCTCCAGCAGTGAGTACGATGCGCTGCTCCAAAAGATCACGGAGCTCAAGGAGCTCGTGCAGGGGCAGCACGGTGAGGCCGCTCCGGTGGTGCGGCAGCAGCGGGAGCGTGTTCAGCAGAGACAGCAGCAGCAGAAGGGGCAGCATCCGCGGGGGTTCCGTGTGGGGACCCACAAGGCTCCGCCGGTGGGATTCGACCGCGACGAGCAACGTGCAAAGCCTTTCTGCGGGAAATGCAAGAAAGCGGGAAAAGGTGAGCAATATCACTTTTACCGCGACTGCCCGTTGGGTGGACGTCAGCACCCGCCCAACTCTGCAGCATCATTTTGTATCCCTATCGACGAGGAGGATGCGGAAGGGGTGCACGCGTTGGCGATGTGTGCGGTGTTCCAGCATGCTGCGGATGATGGCGCAGAGGCTTTCGCGCGTGCTGCGGCTGCGTATGGGCCGCCTGCGGTGCTTTCTGCGGGTGCGGTGGGCGGCATCGAGTAGTATGATGTAGCGTTTACGGACAGAATTTTCCCCCACCACAAAAACCCTAGGGCTGAGCCCTAGGGTTGGGGTAAAATCCTATCCGCAAACCCTACAACATTCTACTATCCTCCAAACCCTAGGATGACGTGTCAATTTTCCGGTGAGCTTCCGGTGAAATTTATCCGGTCCGGTGAGCTTCCGGTGAGCTTCCGGTGAATTTATCCGGTTCGGTGAGAGTTTCCGGTGGAATAAATATAAATATGATAAATTAGAAAAAAATTATTATAATTGCAACAATAAAATAAAACTAGTAATAATATATTTGATTTTTAACTTTTAATTCCTATAGTTTTTTTAATTATCTATTTCGCCTATTTTGTTGTCTATCCGCAGGATGAGGTGCTCTTAAAATCCTCCCGAAACGTCGTAATTGACCAATAGCCTTACATTGTACTTTATTTCCAAACGGACGACCTGACGGGGCAGGGTCTTTGTACCCGCAATAAATTCTATTATTCCGTCTTCGTTGTGCTTGTGGTCTATTTGCTCTTACCATAAGAATATAATATAATATAATATAATATAATATAATTTATTTGAAAAAACATAAACTAACTTAAAAAATAAATATTATAACTTAATTTAATAAAATGATTTCGGTAGTTAAATATGATAATTTTGATATTGAAAAATTGAGTATTGAAAATGTTGATTTTACAAAAATAAAAAGTAAATCTAAACCATATAAGTTTATAAGTATTCAATATGATCAAAAGCCGTTATACTTAGAAACACCAAAAATGCATTGTCTATTTGGAGTTAACAACTTTGAAGGGAGTGACTGGTATAATATTTCGTTTAATTTAGTTGAAGATATGGAAAATATTATATTGGCTATAGAGGATAAAATTGTCAATCATATTTATGAAAATCAAATAAGATATTTTTCCAAAGATACTTTCAAACTTTCAAACTTGAAAGAACTTTTTAATAGTTCGATTAAAATAAATCAAAATCAAAATTATTCAAATTTATTTAAATGTCAATTAGACAATGGGGACTCAAATTTATATAATAAAACATCTGGAGAAGAAATAGAAATTACAAAAGAGAACACAATGAATACAAAAATACAATCTATTATTAGAATTCCTGGATTTTATATAATGAATAAAATGTATGGTATTTCATATAAAATTGATCAAATGCTTTTAGATAGAAATAATATTACAAATGAAAAAATATTTTTATTCACTGATGATATATAATAAAGAAATAAATGAGTAAATCAATCACCGAGAAACAAATACAAGATTTCTATTTAGACCCTGAAATTGGATATTCGAGTGTAAGTTCATTCACAACAAAATTAAAATCAAAGGGATACAAAGTTACACAAAAACAAGTTAAGGAAGCGGTTGAAGCAACTGAAATAAATCAAACATTTTCTCAAAAAAATAGAATAAATAGAAAAGAATTATTTCCTATTTATGGTAAAAATCCAGATAAAATTTATATTCAAGCTGATTTGGCTTTTATCCCAAAATTAAAAAACCAAAATAAAGGTTATGCAGTTATGCTAACGGGGATAAATATAAATACAAGAAAAGGATATGCCTATGGATTAAAATCAAAAACGGTAAAAGATAAGAATAATAAGAATATAGAGGCAGCCGAAGGGGTGATTCCCGCAATGAGAAAATTGATAAAGGATTCGAAAATGAATGTATTAACAACCGACAACGGGAGCGAATTCACAAATAAAATAATGAAAAAACTTTTAAAAGATAAAAATATAGAACATTTTACAAATGAAACCGAAGACCATACAACTATGGGAATGATAGAGAGATTTAATAGAACAATAAAATATAAATTGGAATTTCATTATAAAAGTAAAAATACTGTAAATTGGATTAATCAATTAGATACTATTGTAAAGAATTATAATGAAACGCAAAATGTAGCAAATATAGATAAAGCTGCGCCAAATGATATGAATGACGATAGAGTATTAAGAAATATTTTATTAAAAAGAAATATATTAACGAAACTACTTTCTAAAATTGATATTAAACCTGGAGACAAAGTTAGAATTAAAATTAAAACTAAAACTTTTGATAAAGAAACTCAACGATGGTCAACTAGAATTTATAAAGTTAAAAGAATGGAAGGCTTGTCGTATGTAATAGAAGACAACAACGAAACTTTAGCAAGAAAATATAAACCACGAGAATTATTGGAAGTAAAAGGGAATGTTTCAAATGAAAGTAAAAATAAAGATGAACCTACAGTAAAAGAATTAGTAACAAAACAAAATAAGAAGGAACGCAAAACTAAACGTGAAGGTGTTGCAGCTTCAAATAGATTATCTAAACGTACTCGTAGTCAAAATAGAAATAATAATGAAAATGAAGAAGAAATAGATTAAAGATAGATATCCGTCAGGTCGTAATTGATATGGATTTATTTTGTCAACTTCTTCCAATTGATCTTGTATTTCTTCAAACTCTGGATTCAGTTTGTCCAAGGTACCTTTTAAATTTTCAGTCCAACCTTTAGCATATACCTTAGTTTCAACTCTTGTCTCCAAGCCTTGTGGACATAATACTTCTTGCTTGCCATTTCTTTTGCGTTTTCTAATCACATTATATGTCAACTCAACATATTCATTGTCAATTTTATCCGTCAAATTCTTAACCATACGCACCATTGATTCGTGATTAATAATTTTACTGTTTTGGTGTGACAAATAAAATCCCTTACTTTTGGTAATAGGCTCAGCATTTGAAAATTTTAGTGTATAGCTTTTTGGTCCGGTTGCAGCATATTCAGTACATTCTTTTATAATGTTTCTTTTATCATCATAAAATTCATTAGTTAATTCACCCAAAAAGTCACCTAATTCATTTTTGTAAATATGCTCATTAACACCTTCTTTTTCAATGTAAATACACGAGTCGGTATCAGTATATAATACATTATCAAACCCTACCTTTTCGCACAAATCATACAACTTTAATCTTGCATAAGCCGTTGTAAATACCCCTATGATTTCACTTGTTGAACATTTGTCCGGACCCTCAAAATATTCATCTTTGAATCGATAATTCATAATACATTTCTCGTTTCCTTCGATACCCGCAAATTCGTAATTCATTTCATATTCTTCGTCAAATATCATGGCATAAAAGTCGCTTGGTTCATTTATAATTTTAGTTTTCATTTTGTTCAATTGTTGAACAAATTTGCCCCACAAACTGTTTAGGTACATCTTTGCCACTGCTCGCTTTCCTGGATTTTTCTTGATCTGAGATTTGTCCAAAAGAATACCTTCTTTCTCGAAATACTGTCTTATATATTTGTCTTTATCTTGTTCAGTTTTGACCCATTCGGGGTAACCACTTGATTCTTGTTTAATTTTTAGAAATTTATTAATGTATGGTGCAAACAGTTTTGTGCTACGCTCTTTCCAATGTCTAATTTCATATATTTCCAATAATTCATATCCCATGTCAATAGCTTTATCGACTTCAATGGTACTCCAAGTTCCTTCTTGTTCATGTAAAGTGAATTTCAATTTACCATTGTCTCTACATGGTAAAACCGGAAATTGTAAATTTTTTGGAGGCTTAACTTTACAATATATAACACCGAAAAACTTTTCAGTTTGATTTTTATACCTCGATAAATATTCTTTAACCGAAACATTTTTAAATTGTTCATCAAAGCCTATAGGATACTCACAATACTTCATAACCCAAGGGTATAAAGAAGTAAAGTCGAGATCCCTTAATGTTTCACCAAATTTCTTTTTCCAATATAATTGCTCTGGATTTGTTCTACCTCCACAAAATGAATCTCTAATTACAAGATCAGGTTTGTATTTTTTCATAAAGTCGATTACTGAATTTTTATTATTTTTATCACTTTTCCAATCACATTCCCAAATATCTTTAACAATATAACCCATATTTTCTAATTTTTCTTTTTTAGCCTCAGTCTTCCTAAGTAAATCACCAAATGTTATATTAGTGTCTCTTGATACATTTGCTTTATGGTTGGGATTGTAAATTGCAGGGTTACCATGAAACCGGTCACCATTAAATTCGAATATTTCATTTGTTTCTTCGCAATAGCCGTCCGCTATGAAGTTTGTTTTTGGAATTTTATATTCTCTAATTATTTCTATATCTCTTGAATGTTCCAAATAATTGATCCATTCAGCACAAACTTTACTTTGCTTTTTAATTCTATAATATGCAATGCTATTTTTAGGCATAATGTCTTTTCGATGAATATGTTGTGCCGTTGATGCAATAGTCATAAAGTTGAAAGGGTCGGTTTCACATGCTTCCAACAATACACTACGATATTCTAAACATGATTTTCGAAGTATCAAAACATCGTTTGAACAATACTTTCGTAATTCATTTTTATTGTTCCAAACAAAATCTTTGTCATCACATTTTTCATTATACCACATATCGAATTTTTCTTTATCTTCACATTTCATTTGGTCCGGACAAAAGTAGTGTCTACTAGGTATTTTGCCGGTATAATTAAAATTTTCTTTTTTATTGAATAAATGTGGATAGTACCCTTTTTGTACCTCATT
This sequence comes from Cymbomonas tetramitiformis, assembly GCA_001247695.2. Classification (NCBI taxonomy): domain Eukaryota; kingdom Viridiplantae; phylum Chlorophyta; class Pyramimonadophyceae; order Pyramimonadales; family Pyramimonadaceae; genus Cymbomonas; species Cymbomonas tetramitiformis. The sequence goes on along the minus strand of LGRX02014320.1, from coordinate 11,822 downwards.
TTCTAAACCCCATGTTTTGGGTAACTTTGCTAGAGCACAACCAAAATGATTTATCGAGTCAATTAGCGTGACTCCTAAATAGGTCAACTTCATTATTTTGTTTCCAACTCTAATAATTTCTGGCATTTTTTTGTTATTGTCGAATTTATGCATTACCAATATTGCCTCAAAAATGAGCAAGAAATCGTACGCTTTGCCATTGTGAGCAATAAAGGTGTATCCTTTATGTTTTGCACTAAATAGAAATTCCAAAAATGAATGCATGTCATGATGTTCAAATCCTTCGACCAAATTGTCATGACTCTTTAAATTTTTTTTGTCATCTAAATATTGAGTAATTGCTAAATTCATATGATGTTTATAGTGAAATTCTTTACTCTTTTCATTCAAATACTTTGTCTCTTGTGTACATTCGAAATCGAAAAAGGCTAGTTTTTCAATTGGGTCCTTTTTATTTACTTGTTGAATAAAACATTGATGATGATTCAAGTCGCAATATTCCTCACAATTCTTACATGTTGAATGACCACATATATGTTTAATTTTGGTTTCATATTGTGTGTGACATTCCTTGCAATAATGTATTTTGTCACATGTAGATTTTAGATGGTGGTTATAACAATCATTATTAAAAAACCATCGTTCACACTTCTTACAATATATTTTATTCACTATTTTTTTGTTGTATTGATTTTTCTTATCTTTAAACATACATTTAGTACTAAAACACCGTGGACATAATTTTGAACGAGTATCTAAAAATGCAACGATGTTGGTAATTGGTTCATAATGTTCTTGTTCAGCGTCATAACATATAAAGTATACATTTTTGTCATCATCAAATGTTTGATTGTCACCACTAGGATAAATTTTACGTTGTCCAACAACGCTATGCTCTTGATAAACGACAATATGTGCATTTAATGCTTTCTCATATATTGGAGTGTCTCTCAAAACATCAATTTGCTTATGAGGGTCAATACCGACTAATTTTCTTATTTCATTTCCTAGTTTTAATCGAGTTGACGGTCTTGTGAATTTGGTTAACGTGTTCCAAAATGTTTTGTTGGTTTCTTTACAATGTAAATGTTGCAAAATAGCTAAAGAAATATCAAAACATTGATTATTATTGTTGTTCAATGTAATACAACTTTTCTTTTTGAATCGTTCTTCTTTATTTCTCGATTGTGGATTTGAAGAACCCCCTTTAATAGCTTTAACGGTGTGGACGAAAAGAGTAATACTTTTAATAAATCCATGTTCTTTTAATTTTTCACTTTGAGCTATTTTTTCAATAGCTTTTTGTAAATTTTCAGGATGATATCCTAAATAAATGTCATCGTTTTTTATTACATAATTATCTTCAAATTGTAACTCAAAGGATATCAATTGTTTGTCATCACTTGATGCTTCGGGAACAAATCTCCGTAAACCTTTTATTTCAAAAAGATTAAAATCTATTGGACCGTAGATATCTTTTCTAGTTTTAAATTTATCAATATACTCGGTGCGTTTGGTTTTTTTAATTTCTTTGATATTTTTAATATCAGTTTTTACATTATTTACAAATTTGTTAACCTTTTCATTTTTCTTCTTATTTATATTTTTTCGTGAAATTTCACGGTATTTTTTGAAAGTTTCGGATTTTCCATTGTATTTATCTTTAATTTTTGTTTTTAACGATTTTTCATAATCATTTTTTGTAATAAATGTTTTAGATTTTTTTCTTCCATTTATTATTTTAAAACTTTCTACAATATCTTGTAAATCAGCAAAATCTTTTCTAGTTTTTGCATCCTTCATTTCAATGTTTAAAAGTTTCCATTGTGTAGGTGTTAATTTGATATTTGAGGTGTTGAGTTTGGACATGAGAGAGGCTTTTATAATATATATATAAGATTATTTCTTTAAGCTCAATTGGGTTAGTACTTTGCACTCAAAATCTACAATAATTTTGAGTATTGTGTTAGTAATTCATATTGTTTTGGTATGTCGAATGATGATTTTTTTAAAGCTTGAATCATATCATCAATAGTGATATTGTATAATTTGACGGAATTTGCTTTGATGGGCAAACCTCTTTTGATTCGTAAATTTAAGATACGTTGTTTTAAAACTTTATCTTTATTATTTTTATAATGTTTTGCGACATCTAAATTGTTTTTTTCTGCTGATTTTTTGTAATAAGTATTTCCAAACTTTGAAATAACTTTCTCCATATATATGGGATATAATATAATAACCAAAAATATTTTTAAATTGTTTAAGTTATATAAAAATGGATATTTTAAACAATTCATGTGATTTTCAAGCATTTGTTTCAGGAATTATTCTTATTATAGGGTCTGTTTTTACGGGAATTAGATATAGTCGATGTGAAACAATTAATTCCCCATGTATAAATTGTAAAAGAAAAGTACTAGAAGCACAAGAAAATACTGAAAATGTTTAGAAATATTAATTTCTTTTTATATCTATTATATTCTAATAAAACAATGGGTTACCGCAAAGGTGAGAAAATAACAGATGAAAAAACTTTAGAAAGATTGAAAAATGCAAGATTGAAAGCTTTAGAAGTACGAAAATTGAAAGCCGAAGAAAAAAAAATATCAAAATTGCAAAAGATCTTGAAAAACAAAAAGAAATATTAGATGCAAAAGAAGTTATTAAAAATCACCAAAAACCGGAAAAGGACGAAATTGAAATTCAACCGGAAGTTAAAAAAGAAGTTGCGAAAAATAAAAAAAGTACAAATAAAAAACCAAAACTTATTATTGAGGAAATACATGAAAGTTCTAGTTCTAGCGAAAGCGAACCGGAAGTTATAGTTAAAAAGAAAAGAATTTCTAGAAAGAAAAGTAATAAATATATAGATAATAGCCCTCAATCACCTCAACAAACAAATACTCATTATGATAAAGCTTATAGAAGTTTATTTCCGGAACTTTAATATTAATAGAAAACTTAAATGTTACAAACTCAAAAATTAAAAAATAAAGATTATGAAATTAAATTACCGAAAGGCGGTGCTTTCAATATAAATACGGACTCAGATTTTATTAATATGCATTCCGTTATATTGGCGGTTGCAAAACGAGGTGTAGGTAAAACTTGCAGCTTTTCTAATTTATTAAGATTGATGAAACAAAATAATGCATTAGACCGGTTAATTTTGGTAAGTCCTACTTTTCACAACAATGCACATTATTTTAAAGATTTACCATTGGACAATGAAGATATATTGGAACCTTCAATTGAAGCTCCCCCAAAAATAGAAGAAATTCTTGACACCGAAGCTCAAGAATACGAAGAATATCATGAAAAGTTGAAAAGATGGAAGAAATTAAATAAAATGTTAAAAGATAAAACAAAATCAATTCATGATATTCCAAATGAATTATTAATTGAATTTGAGGACACAATGTATAATCCACCGGAACATAAATATAATGGTAAAAAACCGGTGATAGCGGTTTTATTAGATGATGTACAAGGTAATGATATAATGTTACCAAGAGCTAAATTAAATCAACTTGTAACTACTCACCGTCACAAAGGTAAATTAAAAAATGGTGCCTTGGGAGTTACTCTATTATTTGCAACACAAAATTACACGTCAAACCAAATGGGTTTAAATAAAAGTATTCGGGGAAATTTAACTCATTTATTGGTTTTCAAAAATAAAAATATAAAAGAGTTAGAGAAAATTGCTGAGGAATGTAGTGGTCAGATTAATCAAGATACTTTCTTTCAAGTTTATGATAAAGCAATTCAATCACCACATGATTTTTTATTTATTGATTTTCATAAAAAGAGCACACATCCAAGTGGCTTTAGAAGGAATTTCAATGAATTTATTATTCCAAATCTTTAGATTGACTTCATACATATTGCTTTCAAACAGTTTTTGCAGTAACTATTTAGAGGTCCGTCACCCATATCATCATCAAGAATTATGCAGCTAGCACAAACAGCCTTGCAACAAACAAAACAAGGAGTGCATTTCACTTTTTGCAGTGAGTCACAAGTGACGCATTTTACAACTGAGCAAATATCCTGTGATAAACACACAAAAATAAAAAGAAGTTAGGACTTTTTGGGAAGAAGGAAACCATGCTTATCATGGTAAGAGATGTTTAACTCATCCATCTTTTTGAACTTTGCAAAGTATTCCTCAACACTGGGAGGCCTTTTCTCTTGCCGTGCTGCTGCAAAAAACTGGTCAAACTCAAGCTTATGACTTCTCCAGTCAAAACTTATCAAACCCTTTTCGCTTGCAGTTGCAAGGTTTCCAGCCCAAAAGCCTTCCAAATATGTCATGTCTTGCTTGAGAACTTCCTCATATGTTTGATAGAAATATTTTCCCTCATGCGACTCCTTTTCACTGCGAACTCGGGCAGCTCTCAAAGAGTTTATCTCTTTGTGATAACTCTCAGGGTCTTTCTCCATCAAGTTAAGCATACGGGTAACCCCAAGTCTGCTTTCATCGCTGTATGCTGGGAACCGAAACACTTTGAAGTTGACATATTTCTCTATAAAGATAAGATAACTCACCTCGCAGGGGCCGGTTTTCTCACTTGCTGCTTCAACATCGGTTGGTGCTTCAGCCTTTTGACAACTTGGGCACTGATATTTGTACCCTGCGTTAAAATCGCAGTGAACTTCCAAAAACTCGGCCATCGGTAACAACATGCCGTGAAGTTCTCTTGTGTTAGGGTCATACTCTTCACCAAAAGAACTCAGTATGACTTCCTTCACTTCTGCTGTAAAAAATACACAGGAGTCACAATAGTCACACTTTAATTCTGTCGGTGCATAAGTTTCTTCTGCTGGTTCTTCGGAATCGGACTCAGCTTCTTCGTCGCTGTTTTCAAAACGGAGGTGTTGACCTCCCGATTTTTCCTCGGCATTTTTCAAAGGTTCCTCTAACTGTGAAATAGCCTCTGTAGGCTCAACCACTTGTAACACATGCGTAGTCTGCAGCTCTTCGTTTTCCTTTTGAAGGGCCTTCACCATATTCTCCTCGACCTCAAGTTGTGTTTTTAGCTCGGCATTTTCATGCGTAAGCTCACGGACCTTTTCAGAAGACTGCTCACATATTCTTTCGAGCTCTGTTATTTTGTCCCCTAAAGCGGCATTTTCGACTTGCAACTTTCTCACTAGAGCTTGAAAGTCACTTACGTCATCGTCGGGCATTTCAGCGTCTGTTGCTGAAGGAAAATACTGCAACCTTTCTTCTTCCGATTCACTCTCTTGCGATTCAAACTGAGGCTGCGAAACAGTAGTGACCGCAACTGGAAGAGTAGGGTCCAAGTAACGAAACTTCAAAAGCGCATTTACGCTCCCTTGAGAGTGCTGGCGCTCGAGCTCTTCACGCTCCTTTTCCGCTGAACCAACGGAAACTTTTAACTTTTTGTCAGCTATATTTTGTCTTTCTTTAATTCTTTTTTTACTCTCTTGTTCTTCAGTGAGCAAGTGCCTACAATAATCGCGAAATAAAACATCGCGAACGCCCTCCGCAATAGCTGCCGATGCGGTAGTTGTAGCGTAGTCTACAAGCGAGGGAGCAACAACTGTTCTCCATGTTTTATTCGTTGTAAACTTGGGCGCTTTCTCCCAACAACGTGAACAGTACAGGTAGCGGCTTTTGTGTTTGCATGCCGCATCTCCGGGTTCCATACGCGGATTATTGCGTACTTTGTCAAAGTTAATGCCTCCACACGGTACAGCTTTTGCAATAAGATACATAGAGGGCTGAACTTTTGAATTGCAGTCATATTCTGTGTTATTCGACAGAGTTATCATTTTTCGAGGAAGCTTCAAGTAAGTAACAAGTAAGTAACAAGTAAGTAACAAGTAAGTAACAAGTAAGTAACAAGTAACTCGCAAGTAACTCTCAAGTAACTCTCAAGTAACTCACAAGTAACTCTCAAATAACCTTTAATGAAAAATGCAATATTTTTTATTATTCATTTTATTATTTATTATTCATTTTATTATTCATTATTCATTTTATTAATTATTTTTATTATTTTTATTATTTTAATTATTATTTTATTTAATAATTGTCACTATAAAGTTACTAATGAGTTACTTAGGAGTTACTTAGGAGTTACTTAGGAGTTACTTAGGAGTTACTTGAGAGTTACTAGTTACTTACTAGTTACTTACAGGTTACTTACTAGTTACTTACAGGTTACTTACTAGTTACTACTGTATACGATACTCGAGCTTAAACAAATACGATACATGCTACAAAATAATGTTTAACCACCCAAAATAATCAGTTAACAACTATGGCGAAAACACGCGGTACAGGTCGTAAGCAGTGCTCCCGTTTTCAATGCGTAATATGCAACAAAGCATGTGGGGGTATTGCCTTCAATGCAATGCCTCTTGCACGTGGTGACTGCTGCGAATCGTGCCACAGTTCTAAGGTTATCCCCGCAACCGTAGAACAAAATGCGGAGGCACAAGCGGGTTCTTCCCGCGGTGTCAAACGGGAACGCATGTCCGATTCCGAACCTGAACCTTCTCCTAAGAAGGAAAAGAAGAAACGTTTCCGTCCGATCGAAGGACCTGGACCAACGGACAAGACACCCCCGACTCCGAAACCTGAACACCGTATGTGCCTGCGCTCCTTTATTGAAGCAAAAAATAAGTCGGCTATTACTCCTCCAGGAACCGGACAAAGGTGTGCTGTATCTGACGGTCCCTCTCTTGGACGTATAAGAGAGAAGCGTGGTACGGCATCCGAACGCATGGAACAAAAGGTACTTGCAGAAGCATACGACGCAGAGATGGGCACATATTACCCTTCGCATTTTCAAGGCGTACTCGCAAAACCTGGAGACAAGTGGGTAGACCAGTTTGCACCCGAAAATCGGAAACAAGACAGTGACAGCGACAGTGATAGTTCAGACGATGAGAAAGACCCCGCGGAGGGCAATTAGACATATTAATACATAGCTATTAAATACTTTGTATTATTTGTCTATTACTTGTTCTATTATTGGTTCTAGCTTCTAGTTTCTACTTTTTGCCTGAATACATACTTTCTGTTTTTGCGTCCATAATCGGCAGAGGGATAGACACCTTTAAAAAAGCATCGGTGTTCAAACACCCTCTGCAGGCATTTGGGTACTTGTCCGCCCAGGCAGTCATAGTTACGTTTTCGTTTCGTATCATATAGTAGCAACCATCGGACTTGATACCGGCGTCCATATCCGCGCAGTACGCCGATTGCGAACGAAATATGCAAAACTTGCAACCTTTTCGTCCGCATTTTAAACAAGAGCCTGTTTGCTGTTCTTCGGGTTTGTTGCAAAAAAAGTTGCTGCAACCTCTCGCAACTTTTACGTGAAGATCAGGGTCCCAAACTTTTGTTGAAACAAACAGAGGCGGCGGGGCCGATGCCGCTGTCGCTGTCCCTGTCGCTGTCGCTGTCGCTGTCGCTGTCGCTGTCGCTGTCGCTGTCGCCGCTGTTGCTGTCGCCAAATGCGCTGCAGGCTTGAAACCTGCGGGCGCTTTTAAAGCAGCGCGATACTCTTGCCTACGTTTTTTCATAGCTTGCAGGTCTGTTACGGGCATTTTGTCTAACGCCTTCTGAATAGTCCTCGTTAGGACAATCGGCTTAGCGACTTCCGATGCCTGCTGAGTAATATCCGATTCAAGGGTCAAGTCAATCGTCACCTCATCGGCAACCGGTTGCTTACTTTGACGGGTACGGGGCATTTTTGATAGTTAGAAGTTTGTCGTTTGTGAGGGGTAAGTTTCTGTGTTCGCAAGTTTGTGTAAGTTATTTTTACAAACTAGCAACAGTCCTATTGTAAGGGGGTCAGAGCACCCCCCCGTCATTGACATTTATTAAAATTTATTTTTAAAATCATTTTTTTTATAAAAATATTATTTTTCTAAAATTTCGCGCTGATCATCACTAGCAAACTGAAATTCTCAAATTCCAAATACTTTATGAGATATTACGACTCAGTCCTTCCCATGCAAATTTTGTAAAACTCACTATCTAATTCAACCCCTATGTATTTTCGATTATTGTTTTTACAAGCAATTAAACTAGATCCAATACCCATAAAAGGATCACAAACAAGGTCATTTTCATGTGAATATGATTTAATTAAATATTCCATTAATTCTATTGGTTTAGAACATGGATGTTTACTTTTGTAATTTCCGTTAGAAAATTTCAAAACTGATTTTGGATATCGATAACCGTCTTCACATTTGGTCGGTAATCTAGCGCAATGTTTGGTATATATATTCGTAGTATTTGCACTAGATTTAAAATATGGCTTTCCGGGCGTTTTTTGCGGGTTAAATGTAGGTAGTCTTTTATAAAATATATAAATCATCTCGTGGCTTCGCAATGGCATCTGATTTGCATGAAAAAATCCTAAAGATATACTCTTAAAATATACTAAATCATATCGAAACCATGCTTTATTACTTTCAATTATCTTATGTCCAAATTTAGTTGTGGTTAGAAAATATAACATGTTTTTTCTTTACCTATACGCTTCAAATGTTTCCACAATAAATTTAAATCAATTATTTCTTTATCCCATTTACAAGCGGTTTGGTTATAAGGTAAATCTAATACAAATAAATCTACGGAATTATCATTTATTTTGGGGAAAATATCGAAACAGTTTGCATTATGAATTTCAAACATTAAATTATTAAATTTATTTATTTATTTTATACTAAACAAATTCTAAATGAGACCGCAATTAACCGACGCGTACACAAAACAACAATGTTTAAAAATGATGGATATAACAAATAAAGTACCAAATTCTCAAAAAATGTTTAAAAGTTATGGCAATCTTTCTAAAAATAGCTATAGTATGACCGTACCTAGTTCAAATCCTGAATTATTTTATTTTGATCTAACAAATTCTCCTATAAATCCTATGCATTTGACTAAAAAATTAAAACATGATTTTGATTTTCCAAAATATATTATGCAAGAAGAGTTTTCTTCACAATCCACTCCAATAAGTTTTGAAGAAGAAGAAGAATTGTTGAGTGAAATTGACACTGAAGAACTTAATTCAGGTTTGAAAAGAATGCGTGAAGATTTTTCTCCATCTCCGTTAAACACACCCGAAAATCAAGGTGAATCTGGTCCTTCATCAAGGACAGTTGTAAATCCACTATTAAGACAAGCATTATCCTTCTCTTTAGCAAGTGATACCGACATTATTACCGGTGTAAATCGAAGAAACCCGACGTCTCCTAATAGAAATTTCTCACCGGCAAAAACACGTTCACGTACTACAAATAACAATTAAAATTTTTATCATATTATAAATTATATGTCTCGAGAAAATTGGATAAAAAAATTAAAAGAATGCTCACGTGAATATCATGCATCAAAGAAAAGCATAACCAAGTCTAAAAATCTAAAAGTTATAAAACCTTCAAAAGTATCCACAAAGCTTGTTGCTCCCAAATTACCTAATTATAAAAAATTACCTGATAATCAAAGCAAAGCTTTAGCCAAAACAATTTTCAATTTGGAAGCTCGCCCGTATATTCGACAACAAATGCAAATTGCTCGTCGTATTCGGGGAAATTTATATTAAAATGAAATTATTAATTTAATAATTTATGAATACATTTTGTGATAATAATCCTTCAAATATATTTTGTCAAAAAGCGAAAATTGTAGATGACACAAATTTTAAAAGTAATGATTTTAAATTTGAAAATAATAAAAGTAATAACAAAGATTCCACTCCGTTTGAGAGAATTCCAAAAATTAAAAATAATGATTTTACATCCCAAAAAATAAAAAGAACAAACGGCGGAACTATTGAATGCAATACATGCAGATTTCAAAAATATTCCAAATCAAGCAATAAATAATTTTCTTGGAAAAAATACAATTAAATTTGATAATCCTACTCAAAAAAAATATGCTTTAGCTGCAAATTCAGCCTATGCATTTAGTTACGATAATAAAGCAAAATTAAATAAAATAATGAGAGAGCTTCCAAATTTTCAAATAGACCCTACATTAAGCGGGAGAAATTCGGTTACATTAGTTAATTCTATAAATAAAGAAGTAATCATAGCATATCGTGGAAGTGACGCTGAATTTTACAAATTAGAAACCATTTCTAAAAACCCTAATAGATTAAGTAATTTTGAAGATTGGTATGTGAATTTATTAACAACTATAGGCAAACAACGCACAACTCAAAGATATAACGAAGCATCCCAAAGATATGAAAATGTTTCTAAAAAATTTGGAAATAATTACAAAATTTCGGTAACGGGCCACTCAAATGGTTCCGGTCAAAGCAATTTTATTGCCGAAAAATATAATGTCGAGGGTCATCATTTTAATCCAGCTATTAATCCATTGCAAAAACCGGTAAACACACCAACGGAAAAACAATATGTTTATTCAACGGAAGGAGATTTAGTTTCATTACCGGCAAGAATTAAACCACATCCAAATTCTAATTATGAAATTATTCATGTCAATCCAAAACCGGGAACTGAAAATGATTTTGTAAAATTACATGATATAGAGCAAATGTATACCGAAAATTATCCCCGAACCGAAAGAGTTTCCACGGCAAGATCTAGATTTGGTTTCGCAAATGCTATAGGCAGTTCAGTTATGAGTGGTTATTTTGGATACTATCAACCAACAAATTCTAAAGATGAACATTATTTTAGAACGACTCAAGGTGTATTAGAAGGTGCATTGTTAAACGAAGCGCCCCCTATTAATTTTACAGATTTTATGGATACAATGGGAGTTAAAGAGACTTTAGAAGAAAAGAATTATTTACGGAAATATTTAGGGTTGCATCCAATTGAAGAAAAAAATATAGAAAAAGTCCCTAGTTATGACCCAATTACCGAAAAAATTAGAAAAATAACGGGTAGACAAAAGCAAGATAAAAAGTTATTTTCGCCTACAACCGGAGTAAGTTATGAAAATAGAAACATAAATTCAGGTAATTTTAAAAAGGGAATTAAATATGTCGAGTATGACGGCAGTAATTCAACACCTATAAAAGTCGGTGTAATAAATCCATAAAATATATAATATAAAATGGCAAATTGTAAATATAAAACTGTAAAAATTAAAAAGTCTACAAAAAAAGATAAAAAATTAATGGCAATTTTTGATAATTTAAAAACTGTTCATTTTGGTGCAAAAGGATATTCAGATTTTACAAAAAATAAAGATATAAAAAAAAAATCAAATTATCTTAAACGTCATAAGTCTAATGAAAATTGGAATAAATGTTATACCGCAGGGTCACTTTCTAAACATTTATTATGGGGTGAAACAACTTCATTAGAAAAAAATATTAATAAATATAAAAGAACATTTAATTTAAAATGAATATAAAAAAAGATATTTTAATTGTGGAAGCCGAAAGAATATTCAAAAATATTCCCAAAGCACATATTGAACTTTTAGTAGATGATTATTTAAATAGAACCGAATATTACACTGAATTAGCCAATGGAAATATCGAAATTTCTAAACCAAAAATTAGGGACACGGAAGCAAATATTAAAAATCAATCTTTTATTAGTATAGATAATGAATAATATAATTTCATCACGAACTATATATTTAAATAGTGAAGAAAATTCGGCAGGTGATTCTCGAAGAATAGATGTAAATATACCAACAGCTTTATTAAATTATGGAGTTACAAGTAAATTACGTGTTGTCTTGAATTCCTTTTCGGCTGCTAAAACATGGTACACTATTAATAATTTTAATGGAATATTCTTTATAGGAAAAATCGATACTAATAAATTATTTC
>LGRX02014319.1:0-28585 GCA_001247695.2 Cymbomonas tetramitiformis | reverse complement strand
TGCTGCTGCTTCTGGTTTTGCTTCTGCTGCTGGTGCTGCTGCTGCTTCTGCATTTGCTTCTGCTTCTTCTGCTGCTGGCTCTGGCAGGGCTGCTGCTGGCGCCGTCTCCAGGATGCGGTAGTTTTCCATATCAAAGTCGACGGTCTCTTCCGCCGGTTGCTTGGGGACTTGGAACTTTTTAATGACGTGCACCAGATGCTTTTGAGAATGCGGCAAATACTGATCCACTCGCACCAATGTGAGCACCGCCTTCATCAGCAAGTTCTCTGAGTAGTTCCAGAGAACCAACCGGTCGTTGTCCTCGTCCGAATTCTCGAGTCCAGCGGGCTGCTGGACCCCGTCCTCGTCCAGCTTGTACATCACCTCAAAACCGTTCTTAGTTGCGAAGGTCGTGTACTTCTTCTCTGGGTCCTCTGCGGGAAGCTGTGCGCAGGGGATCTCAATTTCGTCCTCTTGGTCGTCCTCCACCTCGTCCTCATCCTCGTCCTCATCCTCCCCTTCGCCCTCCTTCTTCGCCTCCTCCTTCTTCTCCGCCGCGCCCCCCTTGTTGAAAATATCAAACAATCCTGGTTTTGTGCCTCGTTTCTCCGCCTCCTCCAGCTTATCCACGAACTGGGTTTGCGTCACCGATTTCAAAAATTGCCACGACGCCAGGTTGCGGTAACACGCCGCGTCGTCCGGCGTGTAGTGTTCAAAACAGTTCTCAATGATATCGGGAGTGAGCAACACCTCCGACCCCGTTCCGGACAGTTGACTTTTGTTCCCCGAAATGGGGAAAATCGTGTGCAGCTGCTCGTCCGTCAACAAGCGTTTAAGGATCTTGGCGCAGTGTCGGACCTCTTGTGTGCCGCTGTTGTCAAGGTCTTCCACCGATTGCGCTTTGAAGCCTTCACCAAAGAGTTTTTCGTCAGACATGATTACGTAGGAGTATGGTAAGTGAGAAGAAAGAAGATAAAAAGTTGTGTCCACAGAAAAGTATACTTGCGATAGTGAAAATCAATTCTTAAAGATAGCATATCGCGAGTACCGCGCTAGTACCACACTATTAACGCACTACTCACGCCACTAGTCCGTACTAGTCGCGCGACTAGTGCGAAATCAGATCGCACTAGTGATGTGACTAGTGCGATCTGACTACATGTGACGATTGAAAGGCAATCAAACGCTCGAACGCCTGGAACGTCGCGCCGGTCATTAGTTTTGAAACTTTGAAGCTTAAACATTTGAGAAAGCGCCAAGTCGCTAAAGCGGGAAGGAAGGAAATATGTTATGCTCGTCGTGCTCTGAAGGCGAATCTGAGCTTAGCGCTTCGTCTAATTCTTCTGGTTCAGAAGATTATTACTATGAAACGGTGGAAGACTTTATTTGCAAGACGAAAACCATCAACCCAAGAAAGGCGAAGCGTTCCGAACCGGAAGCAGAATCCAAAACGTCGGGATATGGGCCCAACAATACTGCGGAAAGCGTGACAAAGATCGGGGATCTGATGGACCCCGCCAACGAATGCAGGTGTGGGAGGCGCTGTCTGTCCCAATTCGAGTATCGTCCCGTGCAGGCGTACTTACGTGAGAAGTCTACGCTAAACGGTCGCCAGTTCAAGGAGAACATCGTCGCGGAGCTCACTCGTGCGCGTAGGTTCAAGCCCGGTTCGCAGAAGCTTGAAATAGAGATGTTCGACTCGCTGACGTTCCTGGGCAAGAAAGTCTGCAAGGATGCGTTTCGACGACTGCACTTTATTCCCGAAAGCACATGGTTCAAGTGGCACGCGCACGTGTGTGGGGGCGGCATGCTGGAGAGCACAAGGAAGAGGAATTTGACGCTGTACAACGACCCGACGAACCTGAACTGGACTTATTTCTTGGAGTACGCTGCTCACGAGCTGTTGCCGTTGGCGGAGCCACAACCTCAAAACGGCAAACTCCAAATGAATCCGATCCGACCAGCCGATTGTTATGCCGCATACAAGCTTATGCGTCGCGGCGTTTATCAGGTTAAAATCACGCAGTTTCGCAAGTATCTGCGCGAGTACCTCCGCGCGAAGCATATTACCATGCGCAAGCGGAAGGATTGTGCAGGTAAGTGCACGACATGCGAAATCTTGACGAAGCAGCGCCGTGCTGTAAAGGACTTGGAGGACCTGGAGGACTGGAAGACGCTTAACGACGCGCACCGGAGTGATTATCGAAATGAGAGAGCTCAGTACAATAACACCCGTGCTGATAGTGCCAACCAGTTCGGCATCAGTGACTCGTATTGTTTCGACGGGGCGGCAAACAACAACACCGTTTGTCCGCACTTCCCCGTGAAGGTCAAGGCGATGAGCGACAAAGCTGGAAGTTTCTTCCACCTTCATCTGCAAGCAGTCGTGATGCACGGCACGGTGTTGTGCATGTGTTTACTTATGCCATGGGTTCCTGGCAAAGACGTGAACATGTGCCTCACGACGCTCAATATTCTGCTACGGTATGTGGTGGAGAACACGGAGCGGCACTTTCGGCAAACATGCCACGTGCAAATGGACGGAGGGTCGGAAAACTGGAACCGGCATGTTTTCGCCTTCTTCTGCATCCTGGTTCACCACGGGCTGTACAAAGAGATCTACCTACACCGTCTGCCCGTAGGCCACTCCCACAACGACGTCGATGGCTTTTTCGGGTTGCTGAAGATGCTGTTGTGGGGTAAGACCGCGGATAAAAAAGGCCACTGGTTCATATCTTTGGAACAATGGATTGCCTTTCTCTTTGCCTGGACGATAACAACCATCAACAAGCACACGTACGTCGTCGGCTGCAACTTGGACTTCAAATCGTGGATCGACCCGCACTTGAACGAAGAGTTTGGTGGCCACGCTGGACGAGACCGCAAGGTGCATACTTGGTGCTTTTACGTCGCTCCGGACAAGCTCGTCCGAGCGAAGTACAAGTTTGGTGACAGGTTCAAGGAATGGCTACCAAGTGGCGTGGACGAGGACCCGAACCTTGGGCTGATTATTTGTACCAGTTATCCCGACGTCGACTCCGCCCCGGGCTATATGGACAACCCGGAATGGAAGCGCAAGGGGAAGGGAAACAAGGTATTGGACATGGAGCAAACAACGCGGAGCTGTCTATTGGGACTCCGAGCCGCAACGCCAGATCTGGTGAGCCAACAACGACACGAGGAATTGAAAGCAACCTTCCCCTTGCCTTTGAAGGTGGAGGCCGTGCGAGAGCGACATCCCGAGCGATTACCTCCGAAGTGGGACCTTTCACTGCTGCTGACACGTGCGCATACCCGCGCATCTACAGTCAAATGCGATGGGATCTTGAAGACGCGGTATGCTAAGGCGGAGCAGTTCAATGTATGTTTCGACGGCGTGACGCATAAGAAACAAGTGGTGGAGAAAGAAGTCCTGAAAAATATTGACATCAACGAGGTTGTGGCTTTTATGCGCGAGGCCAAGTATTGTACTGAGCTGATTTCCAGAAGGTAAGACGACCGTTTACCAGCCTAGTGCGATCTCATTTATACCTTATTTATATTTATTTTGTCATTATTGTCCTTCAAGTGTCTAAGCAAAGTCAGGTAGGTTTCTTGTTCTAGCTCCAGATCTTCCTACAACAAGGGCATTTTGCAATATCCGTGCAACTTGCCAAGTAGGCCTGGAAACAAGGGTGATGATACAGCACGTTTTTGCAGTCACATCCTAACCCTGAAACCCACGTTTCCGCAGGGAAAATTATTTCTAAGCAGACGACGCACTTGTTTCCTTCCTCTCTTTCCGAGTTGGTGGTGGTGGCGGCTTGCTCCTGTGTTGCGGGAGTCCTTTGATTCCCGGTAGAAGAAGTCGTCGCTTCGTCTTCAGGTGTCGCTGTTGTGGAGCTTTGCAACCAAGGAAAAACCTGCCGCAAGATTGTAACCTCGTCGTCCGAGTCCGTTGTTCCTGGTGTGTTCGGAACGACGGTAGAAGAGGTCGTTCCTTGTTCTTGATTTTCGCTAAGAAAACCCTCACTCATCCAGGGAAAAACTTCCCTCAGGATTCTAGTCTCGTCGTCGTGAGAGTCCGTCATTGCGGTGTAAGAGTATGCGAAGATAATACGAAGTGTATAGAGAAGTTTCAAACTAGGGTTCGCTTACGCAGGTACGAGGATAAACACTTACACCGAGTGTTATCTGAGCGGAATGCTGAACTGCGGGGTCTTACGACCAAGACCAAGAAGTTGGAACGCCTGATCCAGCTTTTGAAGGCAGAAGAATGCTGGTGAAGAAGCTCCCGCAGTTCGTGCAGAGGCAGGTGTGCGTGAAGCAAATGGAAAGAGGAGTCGGAGAGGAGATCCACCTGCTGCTCGCAAGAGGTTTTCAGGCGCACAAAGGCAAAACAGGGCGCGCAGAACTTCACCCGCCTCCGAAGGCGACAGCGATGATACTGATATGGAGATGGATCTTGCCACTCGCAGTCGGAGTCGGCAGGTTGCAGCGCGCAAGAAGAAGCCTGGAAAGCAGCCAAAACAGCAGAAACAGCCCAGCAGCAGTGAGGGCACGGATGATGGCGACGATGAGCACTCCTCCGGTGTTGACGAGAGTCTATATGACCGTGGGATGCGTTTGGCATCGCAGAAGGAACACTTGGCAGCCGACTACCGGTTCGAGGACATGACTGTGGGCAGCTATGCCGTGACCGTTGCAGGCGGGGAAGCCAGCGACAAGTGTTGGTTCAACGTTATGCTCCCGGACGGCGGTAAGTCACTCCCACTCCATTTCGTGGAGGTGGTGGGGCAGCATGCCTCACGGAAGGAGATAACCTGGCAGTTCTGGTTGCCAGCACAGTCACGGAGAACGTTCGAGACGGTAGAACAACTCTGTGAGGCTGGAGCTTTCGTACGGGGTGCCCGCACCCTTCGCATGAAGTCTACATTTGACGTGAACGAGGTGTTGACATGCTGGGATGAGACCGCAAAATCTGGTGTTCAAGGCGGAATTCCAGGTTGTGAGGAGAAAGCTGAGCTTTTAAAAGCACTGCTGGAGAACTCTGAAGAGTAAATAAGTGCAGTCAAGAGTTCGTATGTGCATGCATGTACACATGTGGTTGTGCTTACACCCTAAATTGGTGTTACCACTTAGGGTTTCCCCCGCTAGAGGGCCATTTGCTCCAGAAATCTGCACGGAGATGCAAGTGCTTGATATTTTATTTGTTCAAATATGTTTTATGGCAAACTACATTATAACATAGCACGTGACGGGTCCATTAGCAAGAACCTTTACATATGTTACCCGCCCTTTGTGAATACGCGTGTGATAAAGCATAGGGTTTGAGGGGGGTTTTGGCAAAATTGTGCTGAAATCGATGAAAATATCAAACATACGATAAACAGGTACATATTTTCCCTTTTTACTTCCATTTTATAACCTTTAATCTCGATCTAATACCATATGTGGATTTTTGGAACACTCCTCAATATGCCTAAGAGTCACGCGTAAGAATTCTGAAAACCCCGCCTCATACGATGAGAAAAACTTCCAAAATTATAACCACCCTATTTTTTGGGCATGATATGTTTAAAATAATGTAAAAAACATCAAAACAATGACCTTCAAAAAATCTTCCAATTTAGAGCGCATCTTCCAATTAAGAGCGATCGTCGTTTCAGAGCGTGCGGGTTCAAATCCCACTTTCGCAGCCTTGGATCCGCAGAATTGGCAGAATTGACGGATTTTCAAAAATCCAGGATTCGATCGGAACGATTCTGAAAATTCTCAGGATTGACCCGGATTTGTATCTTGCGAAGCCAATTCGATCCAGGCTTCGTCAGGACGGATTTTCGTTATTGTCAGGATATTACTGTGCCTGTATCTATCGAACGCGGTTTAATCGAGGCTTCGACCGGTCGAATCCGGAGTTTTTTTTAAGGATTTTAGCCTATCCGTACCCAACGAATCCAAAATAAAACTGGATTCGGCTCCGTCGAAGCCAAAAAAATCCTGGAAACCGATCCGGACCAACGAATCCGGATCCGTTGTTGACACTGCCTTCAGCTCAAATGCCGACTGTAAAGATGTCACCAACGACGTCCATAGTACGTTCCGGTCTGATTCGTCACCTCGGAATGATGCATCCTTGGTGCCTAGAGCGTCACGGGATGCCCTCTTGATCAAATCCACGTCCCATGAAGAATTCTGAACGGCCACGGAACGTGTCCGCTCAGGGGCCGCCAAAGCCGCTGCCGGAGATGCAGGCGTCGGCCGATAGCGCATTCCCACGTCTCGGGAAAAATCGTGTCGAGCCGGATTCGGTTGTGAGCCCCCATGGGGGGTGTAGCGTGCGAAGAAATACTCATGATGAAAATCCTATAGGTGGGTACGTCGGGGTAAGGTGGTGATGGCGCGGAGAGGAGGAACTCGCGGAAATGGTAATGGCAAATGCAGTCAAAACGCCCGTAACTGTGAAATCCCAATTGTAGAGATGCGGAAGTCGATAGACACGTTGCACAAGAAGTCCGCGACAAAGAGTGATCAAGTCTAGTCAAAACGAAAATCCCGTGGACATCCAAAAAATCACGTAGGGTACGCTGCATCGATAAACACAATTACTCCGTAATGACGCGTGCCTCAACCGCGAGCTCTCGTAGCGCAGCCATCAAATGGGCCCCCCAACGCCCCACCAAACGGAGGCGTTTAGCCAATCATGCTACCAAAAGTAGTGGAAGGTGCCTGGCGCACCATAACCTGTGAGATATACAGTATAGCTACAACTATATATTGAGTTACGGTCAGAATGCTTTCACTTTCGGTGTTTGCATAAGTGTAAATAAACATAAGATAGTCTCGGTTTTATGCCGGAAACCCTAAACCTGTGACACCCGTACTGTACCGAGTACTAGTACAGATACCAGGAAGTGACACACGGTGTGTCACATCCAGCATAAGGTAAGGTAAGGTAAGGTAAGGTACGCAATTTGCTTTGGTTCTAGAACATCGAAAGAGCAGAGGTCTAGGCTTGGTCGATCTCAAATTTGAGATCTCCGCTAGGCTTGTATGCCATCTGAAATCTGATCGTTCGATCGTCTCATCATTCGTTTATATTTTGTATTTATACAAAGAATACAATCAGTGCAGTGAAAGAATACAAACAGAGGCGCGGACCGGACCTGGCGGACCTGGCGGTGTCATCGTTATCGTTTGGCGATCGTCAGATCAGACATTTCTTCGTGTCACCCGTTGAGATTCGATTTTTTTTTGTTTAAAGTAAGGTAAGGTAAGGTAAGGTAAGTAATTTGCTCTGGTTCTAGAACATAAAGAGCAGAGTATGGTTTCGCATGGTCGTTGTTTTTCGATATCGCGAGCAAATCGCGATCGAAGCCTCATGTCCAGGAACACAGATTTGCTTGCGCCAGTGCGGAACGTTTCTGAAGCCCACACACCGCAGTTGAACCCAGCTTTAAAGATTGTATTTTTCGCAAACATGCCACTAATATGATATACATGTTTCACAATATGCCTCTGTATAGTCCAGAACAATAGCTTTGAACGTTAGGTTCAACCTCATATACGGGGGTTTTCAATCTGGTAAGTAATCTCGGAGTTCCGTCACCCCGTCAATTTTCAGTAACTTCTAGAATCGTGCTGCATCGTAAAAAGGGACAACGGAATGTTGTTCGGCAGGGTCTAGTTAGTTAGGAACCGTCGAGAAAGCTGTGGGGGAAGATGAGAGGGGAACATCGAAAAAAGCACGTTGAGGATGCATCCACGCTTTGGCCTTTGGCGGCCGCGGTGTGAGTGTGAGATCCCGAACGCGGCTTAGAGAGTGCCTATGCTACCCGCAAGTTATCATAGGCACCTCGAAATATGTGAAAACAATACCGGAATATCCTAGTTCACTAGATATCAGAGGGTCCCGAACTGTGTGGATAAACTCTCATAAGAAATAAACCCTAAGCTAGATATACCCGGAACGGTCACGGAGTCGGAACGGTCTCGAGTCTAGCTACCTGTGACACTCGGTGTGTCACAGCACAGGCTTACGGATCAGTCACGGTCCAGTGTTGGCTACCTAGGAATCTGTCATAGGGGCCTGCACCGGGACCAGAGTGGAGACTTACGGCGTAAATACGACGTAAATACGCCGTAGTTCACCGTCGAGGAACTCGTATTTTTTGCCGTATATACGCATACGTTACGCCGTATACCGTATTTTACGCCGTATATACGCCGTATATACGCGATACGGTGATTTCTCGACACCGTAACCGTATTCGCCGTAAGCCGTAAGTCTCCACTCTGACCGGGACTCCCGGTCAGGGCTGCCTATACAGATTTCAGCAAACAATAGTATGCAACCGTAGCACTCACTTAAGGCAGAAATGCATGCTGAAATCTGTATAGGCAGCCCTGACTAGGAGTCCCGGTCAGGCCCCTATGACAGACTCCTAGGCCAACACTGGACTGCTGACTGATCTACAGGTTCGTGCTGTGACACACGCTGTGTCACAGGTAGGCTAGACTCCGAAACCGTCCGAGACCGTTCCGGGTATATCTAGCTTAGGGTTTATTTATCTTATGAGTTTATCCACACAGTTCGGGAGTTTCTGATATCTAGTGAACTAGGATATTCCAGTAGGTCGTGGCCCCATCCACGCTTTTATTCCACTTGCTGATTTGGCCATGATTGGCTAAACGGCCGCTTGGAGAGGTGGTGCGCGCGGGCGCGTTTGGGTGCGACTAGGATTTATGGTATGAATTGTTTGCGGTAAGCAACTGGGAGTGGCGGCCATGGGGACCGCGCCTCGTTACGGACTAGTCTTAGCAATGTTCGGATCCAGTTTTGCACCGGCACTGGCCCTGCTGGTTACTGTTTTCTGGGCTGGTGTTCGCGACACCTTCGACTTCGACGACATCTTCGAGTGCCCCTCGCCGCTCCACTCTCTTAGCTCCTCTCCGCTGCTGACCATTACCATTTTTCCGCTACCACACCCAACCGCGCGACTGCGTACCACCTCCCCTCTGGCTTTTCAGAGTAACTATGGGTATGTTGACCCGAGCGAAGAAGTCCCCGGACAGGGACAGTGACATTGACGCCTCACTGAGGCTATTAGACGGGGTTCGGAACAGTCCGACGGTGCGTACGCCAACTGTTCCGACCCCCGCTCCGACTTCCAACGAGGATGCAGACGTGGCGACCAGGAAGTACTTACAGGAGCAGAGCAAGCTGGTTGACGACATCTACAAAGCGCGTCTACACCGCCAATCGGCCAAGGGTGTCCGCGAGGATGTCCTTGGGGACAAGAAGCACCACTTCCGCGGTACGGACGACGCTGGCCTCCTCTCCGAGCTGGTGGTGCAGCTGCGTACGGAGTTTCATTCGGTTGGACTGGAGCTGGCGTCCTTTGACCTCGACGACCCTCTGGCTCGTGTGGTGACCAAGGTCAACGGCTTGCTCTTCGACGTTCTGGCTCTGGTTATCGAGAAGCACAGCAACGCCTACGTCTGGTTGACTGGCACCGACGCCTCGTCTGACCGTGATGGACGGCGAGCCCTGGTGGACATCATCAAGGGCTGTGTACCGGTGGCGCTGCGTGAGTCGCACCAGGAGGAGCACGCCGCGTTGCGTTATCCCGCAGACACTGACCCGCAGCCCATCTTGGCTCGGGAACAGCGTCTGGTGCGGGATAACAAAGCTACGGATTGGACACCCACCGAGGAGACCAGGAAGCTCTCCCTGTACAACCGGCTGGACCCGGTGATTTACACTGCGGTCAAGGTGCGGTATCCTCTCGCGGCCGATCTCGCGCATGTCTCCTTGGCGTCTCTCCGCTCCCTTGTGGTGGAGATTTATCCGGCTTGGGCGCAGACGGGGGCGGGGAAGGCAGTCTCGGGCAAGAGCGGCATCTCTGCGCAGCTCTCCAACACCGAATACGGCGCCCTTCTCAACAAGATCAACGAGCTTCAGGACTTGCTACGGCAGCAACGCGGGACGGACGCGCTGCCGGCGCAGCAGCAGCGGCAGCAGCAACAGCGCGGTACGCAGCGGGGATTCCGTGTCGGCACGCACCCGCTGCCTGCAGTCGGTTTCGACCGTGACGACCAAAAGGCGAAGCCCTTTTGCGGGAGGTGCAAGAAGGCGGGAAAAGGTGAGCAGTACCACTTCTACCGCGACTGTCCGTTGGCCGGGCGTCAGCATCCCCCGCACTCGGCCGCGGCATTCTGCATTGCCATCGACGAGGAGGACGCGGAAGGGGTGCGTGCATTGGCCATGTGTGCCCTGTTCCAGCAGGCGGCGGATGATGGGGCCGAGGCTTTTGCCACTGCGGCATCTACGTACGGGCCGCCTGCGGTGCTCTGTGCGGGTGCGGTGGGCGGGATCGACGTGTCCGCCTACGGCTTCACGGTAGAGCCGCAGCAGCCTGCTGACGAGCCCGCAGGTGACGACATTCATCAGCGGCTGGACGATCTCGCCGCGGAGGTCCATGCCGCGGCAAACTGCAAGGTGCACTACACCCACGCATCCTTCCCACCACGGGCGGTTCTCGAGCCGCATGCATCGGCTCTGGTGTGCGGCCCCGCGGCAGCGGGGAACATGCCGGAGGAGCAGGTTCCGGCAGGTGGTGCGGCGGCATCGGCATCCGCCGTGCCGGCCCCTGCTATACCTGTCTCGCAGGAGGAGGATGTGAAGCCCGTGCCGCTTCAATCGGCGCGGGTGACTGCCACGACGGACGGTGAGTTCCCTGGTTTCGTTCAGACTGTCAACCACGCCGCCATCGCGCCGGTTGACCTCACCGGCTACGACACCGACGACTACGAGGACTTTGCCGACGGCAGCTTCCGGCTGAAGCCGCGGGGTTCGCCTCCGTCGGCCAATCATGTTTCCGGGCCGCCCGTGGACGAGCAGAGGACCTACGGTTGTGGGAAGCCGCCCTGGGGCTTTCCTGCCACGGTTGGGCCGTGGGGAATTCCTTTCCTCCTTTCCCTCGTTCTTTGCATCTCGATCATGGGGGTGGCAGCTGTGCCCGATGCTCAGTCGGCTGCGGGATTGCCTTCGCCTGGTGGTGATCTCGATTGGGAGACTCCGTCAATTTTCTCCACGAATGAATTTGTTGAATCCGTGATCCCGGCTCAGGGTTTCTTTGTGGCTGACAATGTGCCACCGCTTGAGCCGCCTGAGCCCCCTGACATCTTTCAGGATCTTGCTCAGGCAGATTTGAGCTTCGACATGGCCTTCTTCTACGGTGTGGCTCTACATGAGAGAGGTCCTTTCGGGAACCCTCCCTTCGGGTCGGACTTGATTGAGACCACCGCTGGCTACTTTGGTGCTGTCGATTGACTTCTTGTTCACTCTGGATGCACACCAACATGGTGGTGTGCGGAACTCCGGTGACTTCAACAACTTTTATGGTTTATGCTTTTGCTTTTGACATCTACAAGTTATATTCTGGCTTGCTAGCTCGGTGCTTTTCAGTTGTTTAGCGGGTGCACAATGCCCGTAGGTTTCTGCACCTGTGCTAGCTAGAGGGTTTCCAATTTGTGTTTCAGAATTGCACAGTTGGATTAGCAGTTAGGTCTGTCAACCTGGCTCCTGCCCTAACTTATCTTACATTATCTGACTCTCCTAGACAGTCACCACCCACAGTGCTGGGGTGGTGTGCTGAAATCTGTATAGGCAGCCCTGACTGGGAGTCCCGGTCAGGCCCCTATGACAGACTCCTAGGCCAACACTGGACTGCTGACTGATCTATAGGTTCGTGCTGTGACACACGCCGTGTCACAGGTAGGCTAGACTCCGAAACCGTCCGAGACCGTTCCGGGTATATCTAGCTTAGGGTTTATTTATCTTATGAGTTTATCCACACAATTCGGGAGTTTCTGATATCTAGTGAACTAGGATATTCCAGTAATGCACTCTCATCATAATAATGCTCGCCGACGGCCACAAGCCGGAAGAGCATACAACCCTATAAGAAAGATGCTTGGAAACGCTCTCTAGGTTGATGAAAACATTGAAAAGGTCGGGGAGTCTTAAACAGAGTTGAATATGTCTCGTATATAGTCGAACCCACCCACGTCTTACAATGTTGTGAAAACAAAGGAATGGGCAGACGCAGATCATGGGAATCTGGCCCTCACTTGGTCGGAGAGTCATATGACCGTTGGATGGTCAACGCCAACTTTGACCGGCCTTATCTGAGCCGTCCGATGTCCAAATTCACTTATTGAGACCTGATTTGAGCATGGCGCATCCCACTTTATATCTGATAGCCGCGAGGATTTTTTTCATCCGAGTAAATTTTTTTGACCATGCGACGCCATACAGAGGGAGGTAATTTGCTTCGGTCCGGAAACATAAAGAGCAGAGGTTCCAACCATACAAAATTTAGAGTTACTCTCGTTAAAACTGAGAAGACACGAGGAGCACTCGACTGAGCAACACCTAGTTGCGAGTACAAGTATTTATTTACGTTTCTGCTGAAACCTGTATAAAGGCGTCCTCGCGAACAGTGATAGGATTTGAGAGTATCAGAGTGGGAGTGCTTGACCCAAGGGGCGAACCTCGGCAGATGACGCGCCCGTGGTCTGTGTTCACGTCCTGCGCCCTGTACGGTGGCGCTTGGTGGCTGTTGCTATTGCTTCTCTTTTCTACCGCAGCCGTCACAGCAGGTGGCTTCGAAACCTCCTCGACACCGCTGGGATACCATGTGATTCAAGGACGCGGCACCAATCGGTTGATCCCACGGCACCATCGGCACATGCCATATCTGCCTTCGGCGCCGCGCTCCGTGAGGCGTTCGGACAGCAGCATGCTCCCTCTTGAGACGCGAGAAACTGCTTTAGCTCCCGACGCCGAAGTTCCTCCTTTGGCTTCGCGGATATTGGGGAACGATACAACGCTGGTACAGAAGCTGGAAACGCCCGGCGCCCTCGAGCTCGCCGTGGAACATCTAGGGAGCGATGGACAGGTAAGCAGAGGCTCTTGGAATACGGCTTTAACGATTCCGGAGCCCTCACTCTCACACTAAGCCTCTGCGGCCTGATCACTTAGCTCAAGGCGATCGAAGGTCTCTCAGACGACGAGGCTCGCTCTTTCACCAGGAGCTGAATCTCACACATTCATCGAAGCTGAATCTCACACGTTCATCGGAGCTGAATCTCACGCATTCATTGCGCGACTGTTGCGCTTCTGCCAGGTGGTGCTGCTTGCGGTTGGTGGGAGTATGCCGAGCGCGCGGAAGCACGCGGTGAACGCGCTCGGCCTTGTGCAGCAGCTGCGCTCGTATGGGGTCCCCGGCACTCTGCTACTCGCGGCAGACGAAAGCGTGTGCCGCTTCATCGCGGAGCAGCGCGTGACAGCACTGCGAAGCTGCCTTTGGACGACCTTCTTAAGCGACCGAAACGACTGGTGGGTGGGGGCGGATAATTCCGAGAATCTACAACTGCGGGCGATGTTCGCGCGTCTGATGCTGTTCGATAGGCTGCTGCACCTGCAGCGCCATGTGCATGTGGTGTTTGCGGACAACGACGTATGCTTCAAGCAGGTTCCGCCCACGCACATCCGCGTCCGCACTATGGAAGTCCCTGCGAAAACATAGAATGAAAGATGCTGTTTATCGTGTCTTGTGTCCCGTGTCTCGTGCCTCGTGTCTCGCGGGATCGTGGCGCGCTCGTTGCCAGCTGCGACATAGTTAGCAAATCAGCTTGGGGCTGCTGCTGAGAGCAGTGCTCAACGTCTGCTGCGTGTGCCACGCTAGTGCAACACCTTGCAAAGAGGATCGGCGAGAAGAACGAAGACACACCCCGGAGCCTGGAGTGACCGTGGATCCGGAATGGAGCGGGAACACATGCGCATTGACATGGCATGTATTCCATGCATATCCATCTTCCGCACGACCGCTCGGGGATTCGTGGATCGGGGGCATGCGATGCAGATGGTGGGCTGCGCGGTGCATAGCATCGAGGTAGGTTTTCTGGTGGTGCATTGCATGGACAGTTTCGGCGATGCACGGCGATGCACGGCGATGCACGGCGAGGAAGTCAGCGTGCTGGGCATGCACATTGGTGTGCAATGGGTGCACGCCGTGGGCCATCCTCAAGTAGGAGTGGGTCGTATCTCTGTGTGCAGCCACCTGGCGTTGCGTGATCCTTGTGCTGGGTTTGTGCCCAATGTGTCCGGGATGCTGTGCGAGGCTTGTCTTGTACAGAACCCCTTTCC
Source organism: Cymbomonas tetramitiformis (assembly GCA_001247695.2). Lineage (NCBI taxonomy): Eukaryota > Viridiplantae > Chlorophyta > Pyramimonadophyceae > Pyramimonadales > Pyramimonadaceae > Cymbomonas > Cymbomonas tetramitiformis. The sequence continues at coordinate 14,412 of LGRX02014319.1, read as the reverse complement.
AGTGCTCGACGGGGTGGGCAAAGCGCTGCTATTTTCCGGAGGCATCACGAACTTCAACCTCGGCGTGATTTATGGTCGCAACGATCTTCCCGGGACTGAGGAGGTATGTACCTCGGCCTAGGTCGCACATAACTTACCTAAAGGTGAGCTGGCTCCTGTTCATATCACCATGAATGAGCTGCGTCGGCGATATGGTCACCTTTGACTTATGGCTGGGTGTCTCACCGGGAGGAGCCCTTTCAATGTGGAGAGTGTGATGTGCTTTGTGTGGAATGTGTCGAGCTTGGCATTGCATGCACCGTGTGGACAACCAACCATGGTTGCGAGAGCGCATAATCGATTATGAGAGATGCTTTCTTTTCTAGCGGACCGGAGAGTACACTCTTGCTTTCCGGTGAAGCCCGTCGCACCGTGATTTCTTGCTGACATACTGAATTTCTCATCCGCAACAGGATCTCGGGCTGACCACGGCAGTGATGGAGCGGCTCAAGTACTTAAGGCAGCTCGGACAGAACGACACTCGGTTCACGGGCCGCTTCATGAAGGCCATGTGGGACCAGCACGTTGTAAATGACATTTATGAGCAGTGGCTGCGTCGGCGGGAGACCTTCAGCAGGACGTGCGATGCATTCACTGTAGGTCATACAGAGTGCCTTGTTCCACAGTGCTGCACCCCAACATTCTCACCGACGCCATCAAACCCACTGGTGCCTAAGGTAGTGAACGGACGCCGACCTCGCCTCGAGCACAATCGTTCGATTGGGGATGGGTCCCACGTGGGGATGGGATACTGCTCGAGAGACAAACGCGTTGTGGCGCACCGAAATGTTTGTGATTTGGGCGTCAAAAGGTATGACAGAGAGCTCGATGTATCAGTGGATCATGTGGATTGGCTGCGCCGGGTGGGCTGTTGGTACTCACCTCTCGATGCACTGTTGAGAGAAGCACCTTAAGGACCGTGACTAAAAAATTACGATATGGGCTATCAGATAGATCAGCGAAGTTTTCCATTCATTGGTAAATTATTGGTATGAATTACATTGGAACGGTTTCAGTTGATATGCTACAGTGCAGTATGTTTATGTGTTTCCCAGAGTGTGCTGTGTGCGCATGCCTCCATGATGGCATCAGCGATAAGCTTATGATGTAAGCGCACATCACCCCCGACTTAAAACTAAACTGCGAGCTCCGTTGCTAAACGCCGACAAAATGCATGTATTTTTTTTCTATTCATGCACGCATGTAGCTCATGAAGCATTCACCGATGTTTGAAGTTCCATCGTCCGAGCTGCCGCAATAGCATCATGTATAATAAGCAACACACAAGTTCTGCCGATTATATTGGCGATTCAAAGCAGCCATATTTTGCGGGCAGGGTAATTGCATTTTTACTTATGGGGGCACTACGGTATAAACACTGACTTACGCAGTGTAACCTGCTGCGATATCATTTATACGACTCGTTGTGGTAAGCCAGGTTTGATGTTTATTGGCATTCACACGACCTGGATGGGTGATGCGCAATAAATTACTATATCATGCTATTTGCATTAACGTTTCGTTGTCAATTTTGTCTACAAAGCATGTAGACACCAATGCAGCCATAGTTGATATCGATGTCAACGACAACATTGTTTCTTATCTCGTACTATTACATACTCATCTCATCATCCATCTCGTCTCATCATTCACCTCATCGACCATGACCTGTCATACCAACGATAGCATCAAGGCGCGCCTGTTGGGTGCGGTGCCACTACGCTGGATTGATACTCACATTTGAAAAAAACTTCGACAGATATCATAGTACCAAATCAATATGTGCGCCGTTGCGCGTATCATGCTACGCATACCACAATCTTACTACGTATGCACGAACCGACGGTGCCAGACTGAACGATACGACATTAAATCACAATAGTGCAATACACGATGCACCCCCCCAAATCTGGTAAGTGCACTGCCCATCCCTACTTACACCTACCACAACGAGTCTTAGCCCGAAATATTACCAACCTGAAGAATGAAATGGTCACCATAGCGTGATATCGACGCGCCGGTATTATATTAATTTCAATGCATTGCCGATATGCATCAATAGAAACCTCCAAAGCTTTCAGGTTGCACACCTATCAAATCATGCTATTTTCAATCAAGCCGTATACCGAATTACCGATCAGTAATATCAATCAAACTGATGCGCTCCTATACATCGATTTATGCAAAGTTTGATACGGCAATACCATAGGCTGATTACATAAAGTAAGCCCCTTTTCGCTATGCAGACACTTCGGGACATTTATCCGGATTCTCCGGTGTGTGCATGTGTAACACGCAGGAATGTCAAGCCGTACTGAGATATGCCCACTGTCATGGTATGGCAGGTCATATCCAGGCTAGTCCGAAACTGGCATGTGCTAGCCGTTTTATCACATCTTGAGCTTTTCACCCGACACGTTCCGAGTTCGCAGGATATCACTGCAGTAGCCCGTTAGTGATATTCTAGTAAGCTGCGCGACAGTTCCATAGAACCGCGATGCATACTTTGTATAGCGTCAAGATGATGATCATCGATGGTCAGTGAGATACATCATACATGCCATACAGCAAACCATCAATCATTCCCAGCTTGGCGTATGAATGGTATGTCCAAGAATTAAATGCCATCTCAGTTTGCATGTCGATACCTGGTGTACACGACTACAGTACGCCATGCCAAAACATGGCACGAACAAATAGCCATACAAAGAAACAGCCACACGAAACTCAGTCACAACACGCCATCAAGGTCAGAAAATGGGATCGGCATTTAGCACAGCAAGCATTCGAATATCGATTGGAAATCATCGCATGCCTCATCAACACAATGCAAATATATATGCCTGCGATGGTGACTTGCCCTCCTCGAAGTTGACAGCCTACCATCACCTATGCTTTGGCCATAACGACTATGGCATACTGGCTGTTAAACGACAGTAACGGCAGCGCCAGCAAACTAAAATATATTCACGCGAGTTCATCCTAAACCAGTCGCATTAGTTATCAACGGTAGTCTTTGACAATGGGTGCTGATGCCGGGCGAAGCACCCTTGATTTTGCAGCTGCCTTAGGAGGTGATAATGGTCCGCCGTCGCCTATTTCGCCTTGTGCTGTTCTAATTACGGCATCCGGCGCTAATGGCCTCACTGGGTTGATAACTTTGTGGTGTTCGGCACGTGGCAAAGCCGTCTTTGGGCGTTCGAGTTGTTCCCTGTGAGCCAACACACCCTCGTTACGCATTGTTTCATGCAGAGAACAACTTGGCTAACAACATGCCTTCATTCATCTTTATAATTCTCAGAATAGTAAGTATCTTTACTATTCCTGCGAATAGTACGCAAACATACCATGTCTATGATGTGTATTGTGTGGAGTCACATTAATGATGAAAACACAGCCCTTCGAGATGACCTATCGATGCCTCTGGAAAAAATGTGCATCCATTAACATTTTGGCACAAGTCAGCTGTGGACCGTCGCAGCAATTAGTGAATCATATGAATAATAAAATGAATGCTTTGAGAAAGCTGTACAACAACCCATACCGACTCCTATTCCTAAACTGAAAGGCCTCGTAATGGATGCAATTGCAAAAGGACAGCTAAAAACCCCGCAGGTGAATGAATTTTACGAGCCATATCTAAAAGAACTTGCTTTAAGAAGATTAGGGCGATTTCATTGGACTTTGTTCGAGCCTTATGCATGGAGGGTCCGAGGATCCCCCAGTGCTCCCCATCCGCTCTGACTGAAGTCAACACTGAAAAGCAAGCCCAGAGATCTTACCTGAAAGCAGGTGGGGATTTCACAGTGCGGTTGGAGGTGAGGGCAACTTGGCCGCGCTTCGTATCGTTGGTAGCTGCCGGTGACCTGCTATCATAAACCACCGCGCTGCTTGGTCTGCATCGCCCGAACCAACCCGTCCCGCTCATCTACTAGATATCACCCCTCTCTGACCTACATGACAAAGGGTATGGAGATGCAAGTGAAGCTCACGCAATGTAGACACCATGGCCACTGCCGTTACCCAACATGCATGGCGCTGGCACCGGGAAGCAGTTACGCCACACGCAACTATATGGTCAAACCTCCAAGAATCCGCTGTTGGCACTGGGAAGGTCCAGATGCATGCACTCCTCACACCCTCAGGCCCGCAACCGTCTCCTGTGGCACCGTGAGGACCCCGGCGCGCCCCACATGCTTGATAGCTCAAGATTCAAACTCGCTTGCCGCACTGTGAGGGCCCCGGCGCGCTCCATAAGCTCGATAGCTCAAGTTTCAAACTCGCTTGCCGCACCGTGAGGGCCCTGGCGCGCTCCATAAGCTCGATAGCTCTAGATTCATTTCGCTTGCTTGAGATGGGAGAGACAGCATCGAGGATTGAGCTTCTAGGGCATCTCCGCCCTCTTCCTCCCATAAGCTCAGTGGCACTCCAGGTCCATCTGACTGCTCAAGCCTGAGCGAATCCCTCCCACCTCTCCCGGGATACATAAGTGCTCCCGGTGAGTGCATCGAGCAAAGCCCGAGCTTATGAGAGCACTAGGGCCTTAGGCTCTGCGCAGTGAGAAGCGGTGGTGTGGTTACTCCCCATCCCTCGTCCCTAGTAACCTGCCGGTGCCGGTGAGAAGCGGTGGTGCGGTTACTCCCCATCCCTCGTCCCTAGCAACCTTCCGGTGCCGGTGAGAAGCGGTGGTGTGGTTACTCCCCATCCTCGTCCCTAGTAACCTGCCGGTGCCGGTGAGAAGCGGTGGTGCAGTTACTCCCCATCCTCGTCCCCAGCAACCTGCCGGTGCCGGTGAGAAGCGGTCGTTCCCCATCCTCGTCCCTAGCAACCTTCTGGTGCCGGTGAGAAGCGGTGGTGCGGTTACTCCCCATCCCTCGTCCCCAGCAACCTGCCGATGCCGGTGAGAAGCGGTGGTGCGGTATCTCCCCATCCCTCGTCCCTAGCAACCTTCCGGTGCCGGTGAGAAGCGGTGGTGTGGTTACTCCCCATCCCTCGTCCCCAGCAACCTGCCGGTGCCGGTGAGAAGCGGTGGTGTGGTTACTCCCCATCCCTCGTCCCTAGCAACCTTCCGGTGCCGGTGAGAAGCGGTGGTGCGGTTACTCCCCATCCCTCGTCCCCAAAAACCTTCCGGTGCCGGTGAGAAGCGGTGGTGCGGTTACTCCCCATCCCTCGTCCCCAAAAACCTTCCGGTGCCGGTTCCGGTGCCGGTGAAAAGCAGTGGCGTGATCGCTCCTTATTCCTAAACCCCAGCAACGTGCATAATCTGCCGGCACCCCCTACAGATCCCCTTTTGAGCCCATCAACAAATGAAACAGAGAAAAGGTCCTGAGCTCACTCGACATGTCACTTCATCACCTATGTCTTCCACACATCGGCATCTTGCTCGCCGGTGCTTCTGTGACCGGCGGCTGGCCGTCGCACGCGGGACACTCTGAGTGCCAAGCAGGGAGCTATGGGTCCGGTGTGGCGCGCCGCTGCCCGTTGGAGCGAGGCAAGGCTTGTGGCGCAAGCGGAGGCCCACTGCGTCTTTGGGGAGTGGGCGGAATTTGGGATTTCACTGCGGTGGGACTCCCCTGGGCGGCACATGTTGGGAGGTGGGGTGAGAACTCGCCAGACGCCGGATGGGCTGTAGGGCGTTGTGGGTGAAGACAATTCGCTGACTCTGCCGAGTGGGGAACGCGGGCCAGCGCTCGCAGGGCGAGTTGGGCTATGGTGCGGCTTCTGGTAGAAGCTGGGGTGGTGGTTCATGCTCGAGAGGTCCTGCGAATCGAGGGTGGTTGGGCGAGAAGGGGATCGGGCGCTTGAGGGGCGCGCGGAGCTGAGGGTGGTGGGGCTAATAGGGGGGCGGGCGCTTGAGGGGCGTGCGGAGCTGAGGGTGGTGGAGCCGTGGCACTCTGAGCGTTGATCGCGGGAGGGTGATGAAATCTTCGGCTGGTGCGCAACTTCAGGAACTGGAGAGGTGGCCATGGCGTCTGGACTGCAAGAGCCCAAGTGAGAAAGGTTGTGGGTGCTGGCGGACGTGCTGGCGCGAGGCGCAAGCCTATGGGAACTGTGAGGATAGAGGGGTGCAGTGAGAGAGGCGTGGGAACCGTGAGATGAGGGGTGCGCACTGGAGGGTCGGGAGGGGGCGATGAATGGGTCACGGGCCGGGGCGCTTGAGGGGTGCGCGCTAGAGGGTCGTTCGAGATGCCGATGCTGGCTGGTGGGGTACGGTGGCAAGTTTTGGGTGTAATGGGGCTGAGATGGGCTCGTGAGCTGTGGGGAAAGGCGCCCGGCGGAGGAGTTATGGGGGGAGGGAGAGGGGGATGGGGAGGGCGCCGGCGATGTGGTGGGAGGGATAAGCAGAGGGCTCACACGGTGCGGGGGGCGCCGTGGAGCGGGACTTGAGGAGTGAGGCTGGTGTGAGGCAGGAGAGGGGGGCAAGGATGGGAGCGAGGAGGGGGCGGAGGACTGTGGCGACTCGGGGGTGTCACAGTATGTGTGCTGGTAGGACCCTGCCCCTTTGGGCATCAGCGCCAAGTCGTCTCCGTTTTTAAGCGCTGGGTCCGCGAGCCGCCTGCACCCAGTGCCCACACCGAGATTATTTTATTGCACCAGGCCCAGGATCCGCAGGGCGCTCCCGTGGCAGTAAGTGCGGATGTGCTGCGGAGGGCACCCCTCGTGGGCAGTCGCAAGGAACCCGCAGACACGCTGGCATACTGCTTTCATGATGCAGCTTGCTGTCGTGCCGGTGGAGATTGCCTGAATCTCCGGAAGCAAGTGCAACCGAGACGCAGGGACTCCTCGCCCCAGGTAGTTACGCCTGCCATGACGCAGGGCTCCTCACCCCAGGTAGTTACGCCTGCCATGGTGCAGGGCTCCTCGCCCTAGGTAGTTACGCCTGCCATGGCGTAGGGCTCCCTGATGCCGCCGGTGCACGCTGGCAGCAGTTCAACTACCTTAACAACAAGCAGAAAATGCGCGTGCGGTGTCACACCGAGATAGTCGTGCAGCTAAGGTTGGGGTAAAGGTGTTGAGGTCAAAACTCAATGGCAACACATGCGAAGGTTAGGGCAAGAGGACGCTGCGTTGGATGCAGAAAAGCGTGGCTCCGATACCATCCAGGTATTAGATATTAGGTGGTGCGCAGAGAGTTAAGGCATGTACAGCGTGGAGGAGCGCTGGCTCGATGGGCTTTTGGATGGGCTTGGATCTGACGACTGACAGGGCATATCGGTTGGAATGTTGAATGTTTAAGGACAGCGTGCTAGATGGATGCTAAAAAGATACTGGTTTAGAAGGACGTCGAGGGTGTGCAGGTTGGACTTCTGGACCCGGCCTGACAGAAACTGGTTCCCTGGCGAGAAGCTGCTGCGCGGAAGGGGGGCGCTTTGGGCACTGTCGTGTGAGCCGCAGCGACATCGCGGTGCGTGGGAGAGCGGGCGGTGCATGAGGGTGGCGCGTGGCGCATTAGGAAATGGAGAAGTCTGCCAAGTGTCGTTCACTCTCGTTACCTGCAGACCACGAGTCCGAGAATAAGTAGCGGAAAGAAAGTGGCCGACGAGGAGATCACGTAGACGAACCAAGTTTCATCTTGCAGCCTGATTTCCTCAGAGCCATCACCCGTGATTGGCGGTGGCAGAGGCGTTGGTGGCGATGGGGGCATAAGGGGGGTTGGGATAGGGGAAGGTGGATGGGGGTTAGGAGGAGGTTGTGGGCAGGAGGCGGGGGCAAGGGTGGTGGAGGAGACGGTGGAGAGGGAAACAGAGGTGGTGGAGGGGGTGCTGGGGTTGGTGGAGACCGGGGTGGTATGGGAAAGGGTGGACGGGGTGGCACTGGACGGAGTGGGTGCGACAAGGGTGGAGGTGGCAATGGCAAGGGTGGAGGTGGGACAGGAGGTGGGGACTGAGGAGGTGAAAGCGGCAGCAGTGGTGACCAAGGGGAGTCTAAAGGGGGCCTCGGGGGAACAGGGGGAAGGGGGGCTGCGGAGGTGAGGGCGGTGAGGGAGATGGAGGCGGGGGAGGACTGGGGTAGTCCACAAGGCCGATGCCCCAACCTACCTCCTGTCGGGCGAACCCCACGAAATCCCTTTGCAATTGGCAAATCAAACCCCTCAGAGATGACAGGGATGCACGCAAATATATGTGACTTTTGCCCGGTGCCAAATCGCTGCGCCCTGCACGACCCATCCGAATGCAAACGCTGTTAGTCAGGGCAAGCTGGAGAGCTCGTACAGCGGGAGAGGTCCTCGACCAGCCTGGACCGTTGACGAGGCGGCCATCCGTGTACCAGAGGCGCATTTCCTTGGTAAAAATGCCGTGCCCCTCGTCCAGCTTATAGTATGCCAATAGGCCTCCAAGCGCGTACTGGGTGAAGCCTCCATAAATAGTACGCACCTGCCCAAGAACCCCGCAGCGCCCACCCACACAAAGCAAGCGGTCACATGTAGGGCCACGATTCACCCACACAAAGCAAGCGGTCACATGTAGGGCCACGATTCACCCACACAAAGCAAGCGGTCACATGTAGGGCCACGATTCACCCACACAAAGCAAGCGGTCACATGTAGGGCCACGATTCATCGATCTGCATGAAGCTAATGAAGCCCTGGATGTGATTGAGGGAAGATGAGGTCACACAGGTACGATGGCAAACGGAAGGAAAAGCTTGCCCAACCTCCACACGCTGCTGGCATGGTGCTCCCCCCGAGGCTTTATCCGTGCCAGCGGCCTCGAAAACATAGCATCGAGACGGCCCAACGTAGCTGTGACGTGGCGGCAACATGCGCTACGAAGGAACTCGCGCCACGTGGAGCTTGGGCAACATGCGCTATGGGGGAACTCACGCCACGTGGAGCTTGGGCAACATGCGCTACGGGGGAACTCACGCCACGTGGAGCTTGGGCATCGCGCGGCAGGGTCAGTGATGATGACAAACCAGCACAGGCGCGTGCACGAGCATGCGAGTGCACAGGGGTGAGCGTGTGATCAAGCCTGGCGAGGAGCAAGTCGAAGAGGACTACGGGCGCACGGGGAGGAGCAAGTCGAAGAGGACTACGGGCGCACGGGGAGGAGCGCGCGGGGGAGGGTGGAGCCAGTGCCTGGCCGGCGGTAAGAGCCGAACTCCACAGGTACACCTCGGCCAGGCGGCCTCGCAAGCATCCGATGCCCCAGTTCTCGTTTCCATCCACCACGCGGCTCATGAAGTTCATGTTGTCGGTGAACGGCACCGATGCCTGCTCCAATTCGCCCATAACCAAGCCTCAACCAGTGACGAACCCCAGGCACAGAGCCGAAGCCGCCGCCCTCCTGACGATTTCTGGTCGCTGGGAGAAAGAAGGCGTGCACAGTCCACTTTGCAGCGCTTTCCTCCCCGCAATTGCTACTGCCAGCTTGCCGTTTGTCGCGTGTGAAGAGGTTGGACGGGAGCCATCCCCCACAGCCAGAGCAAAGTGGCTGCGAGCATCTCAAGCTCCCCGCGACGCAAGATGGCGACTCTAAGGGTACCCTGGCAGAGCGGTTGGTGGAGAGGGCCCTGCACACGATGCACAGCAAGCTGGTAGCTGCAAAAAACCCCCGAGGAGCGCAGCGTGTGCTCGCAGCTCTGTTTGAAATCGACTCAGAACTGATAGGCACGGTTCTACCGATTGGCCCTTTCAAGCGGTCTGTGCTGCTTCTGACAGGATTGCCAGCGCAGATAATCTCTCCACCGTCGATCATGCCGAAGCAAGCGATCGGCACTTCGCGCACAGAGGTTTTGCGCCCCATGGCTCGAAACACTGCAAAGGCGGGGGAGGGAATATGCTCAGCCCTTCCTCCCGCCCGGGAGTGCTAGTTGTGGCGGAGAGGCTCTCCTCATGGCCGGGGCGCGTCACCTCCACGTGCACATGGGCATACTGTGCTACCGGCAGGTTGTCCCAATGTGGTAGCATGCGGACACCATTGATATAAAAGGCCACCCACAATGCCCCCGCGGTGCTGCATTATCGCCACCCCACGCGCCCCCCCTCCAGTGAGCTCTGCCACAAGCAGCGGCCGTCTCTCGGCATCCACTGGCCACACACGCCATCCTCTGGCTTAGAAGACTGATTGATCAGGATCTGTTCCAGCCTCACACGGCCTCTTACCCTTCCCTCACCCTGCGCTCGGGGCCCTGGTGATCCGCGGCCGGCGTGCAATGAGCGGTGGCATTGCACATGGCACCTAGAGGGGGGGTAAAATGACCATCTAGGAATTCCCCCAACGGCTAGTTTTTCGTTGACTTTTGCATTTGACCGTTATTTACACACGATTTAACCACTTTACGAAAATTCTGTAACATGCAAAGCTTAAAGCTTCGACTGATTAAACACTTACATGAAATGATGAGAAGGAAATGCCGATGTATTGACGGATTTTGCTAATTTTAGTTTTGAGTGGCCAACGGCTATATTTTTCACACAATCGCAAATATATGCAGTCAGAAGCCGCACATGAAAATTCCACAACATGCAAAAGTTGCAACACAGTCATCCCCATATGAAATCGTATTCAAACAATGCATTTTGATTCATATAAATGGCATTATGCGACGATATATCCTAGATGGTCATTTGCCCCCTCCCACAGGTGCCATGTGTGCGCACTCCTCCACTCAGCCTATCAGTTGGGGACACAAAAGGGTGAAAACATCGAGCCGAGTATCGAAGTGCGATTATGCTCCCGTGGCGCCAGACTCGGATCCAGAGGAAACCTCAGTGAGAGAGGCTGGGAAACCTCAGTGAGAGAGGCTGGGAAACCTCAGTAAGAGAGAGGCTGGGAAACCTCAGTAAGAGAGAGGTTGGAGAACACGGATAATGGATGTCTCCTCCAAGCGAATTTTGCTGAAGCAGCGTCGTATAATGACCGCCTAAACCTTTCGTCGCCCCCATTCGTGCGATGGACTAGATGGCTCACGACTGCACGTGCAGGGGGGAGAACGAAACAAATTCTACACTACAGATGAGTGACGACTGTACTGTGCTTTGCACATGATGTGCATTCACAAACAGACCGCCAAACAAGCGGGATGCAGAGCGAAATGCAAAATCAAGAAGGCAAACTGCAAAGTGAAAGCTAAGATTTCGAAAATTGACTCGGCCGATGCTGACAGGATGATGTCCACATTGCCAAGGCCTAGTGGAGATCTGGAGATCCACGATGCTCGTTTTTTATATTCTATGCTTTTTTTACCCTGATCTCACTCCCGAAAGCCACACTGTGTTGCGTAGAATGCGAAAATGCTGACATGGCGGGTGATGGACAGCCCATTTCAAACTAAAGCTCTGGTCACAAGTTTTGATTCCTCGCAGTTGTGCTCGGGGCATGCATGCACAGAGAAAGTGAAGCAATGTCGGTGATGCCAAGTCTGTCCAGAAATTCGCTCGTGGCGACACCACGGGCTGTGCTATTGGGTGGGCGTAGGGTGGGAGGCATAGCAAGGGGGCTACATGCTGGAGAAATAGCCTTCTGCCGTGCCGTATCTTGCATCGAAGAGATAGTTGGTCCCTCCGGACTGCACGCTGTCCCGGTACACCCACATGGATACTGAGCGAATGTTCTCGATGGAGGGGAGAACCAGGAAGTCATCCACACCGTCAAAGACCACCACCCAGAAGTCATCTGGTGGAGGGGCAGTGGGAGGGGCGGAGGGAGGGGGTGGAGGTGGGGGTGGAGGGGGTGGAGGAGGTGGGGGGCGGTGGAGGTGGGGGAGGTGGGGGAGGGGGCAAGTGGGGGTGGTGGTGGGGGGCGGGAGGGAGGAGGTGGAGGTGGGGGTGGAGGTGGGGGTGGGGGGTGGGGGTGGCGGGGTGGAGGCGGGGGAGGTGGCGGGAGGCGGGGAAGGGGTGGTGGCGGGGGCTGAGAGGGAGGTGGGGGGAGGCGGGGGTGGGGCTGGCCGCTTACGTATATTGCTCCACCACTCCCGACCATCCATAACAGAGCTGCAGAATCGGCAGTCCACGTTCCCACCTTCAACCCCAGCAGCCTGCACCACTGATTGCAAGTCCGGCGGAAACTAGAGTTAAGGACACTAATTGGACACCTATCATCCGTCAGGCATCCTCGTGTCAACCAATGCAAACTCTGCGGGAGATACTCTGATCAGATCTGATCCTTCACAATGGATAGTGGCACAAAGTGTGTCCATGTGGGGCGTCTAAATGCTTTCATCAAAGCACGCCCACTGCCTTCAACTTTCTGCACGAGGGTGGTCAGCCTGCGGAGATGAGTGGAGGGGAGGGGTGCCGGTGGGCCTCGGTCCCAGTCCACTCTCGATGCCACGCAGGTCCGCGGGCCCCTGTCAGACCGGGAGGTGGGCGCTCCAGGGCTCTCAGCACAAAGCACGGAGGCGAAACGCAAGCCGCGAGTGCTACTCAGACTAGGAAACCGCATCCCTGATTGACAGGCTAAGTGTGGGCACACTGAATTTTCGCTGCCGGCTGGCTGAGGGCCGGCACGCTCCCCTCGGCGAGGCGTGGATTGCAATTGAAATGTAGGCCTGCTCTGTGTTTTTCATGCGCCGTCTTTCCACGGCCAAGAGTGTCCAACACGGCACCACCCGAAGCTCAAGGCACCTCAGCCCCTCGAATTCGGACGCTTCAGGGACCAAACCTTCAGGCGAGTAGTGCCACCATGCGCCTCCGTCATGCGAGTTGCAGAGTTCGCCGGAATCCCCGACGGCCCAGAGCTCCAGCGTGAATGCGGCACCTGCGCCATCGAGTCGCTCGTATTCGATGGCGTTCAACCTCCTTGAGGTGCAGCTCGGCTGGACTTGCCACGTGGACCCGCCATCCACCGTGTGTAGGATTGTGCCCTGACGTCCGCACATCGGCCCGACGGATGCACCGCCCAGTTAGTGCGGTCATTACTGCTTCAGCCGCAATGTTGATCTCTGCATGTCGCCTCACTCGTCTCCGCCTCGCGGCGCTTCCCCCGCAGCGGAGCATGCATAGAGATGGCGTGGCCTGCGCGTGCGGATTGAGAGCACACGATGCTCCTCCTGAAGCTTCCTGCATGGAGACGTTTGTGGGTGTAGCTCGTTTGCGGAATTAAGGGGTATGAGTTCAATGAGCATGCTTATTCCCTTCAGCAGGCACACCCCAAGTGACATTGACCGTGAACCTTATGCCACGTTGCCCTTGGCAGGCAGGTAGAATTGGGCGGGCAGGTTGGGCGGGCTCGCGAGTTCCCTCACCGCATCCCCCACCGCCCACGCCGTGTTCGGAGAAATGGCAATCACGTCTCGCAGGCTGACGGCAGTGCCACTATCCTGCAAGACCGCACCCCGCCCGCTTGGTCCTTTCCCTGCGATGCAGTGTCAGGGTTGCGGCGACACATTGGCGGTGAGGGGGTGGAGGGGCTGGGGCGCGCCTGGCGGTGAGGGGTGGAGGGCTGGGGCGCGCCTGGCGGTGAGGGGGTGGAGGCTGGGGCGCCCTATGTGAGGTGGAGGGCTGGGGCGCCTGGCGGTGAGGGGGTGGAGGGCTGGGGGCGCCTGGCGGCAGAGGGGGTGGAGGGTTGGGCGCCATGTGAGGGGGTGGAGGGCTGGGGCGCCTGGCGGTGAGGGGGTGGAGGGCTGGGGGCGCGCCTGGCCGGCCCAGCTCGCGCCGCCATTCACCGTGTGCAAGATGGTGCCAGTCTCACCAACCGCCCACCTGGCACGGCAACCAGCAAACCGCATTACCCCTAGCCTCCGAGGCTTTCCAGGCGCACGCCCAATACACGTGGGGTGGCAGGGCTGGCTCATACACGGGTGCTGACTTTGTCTGACTTTGACATTGGCGCGGACTCCTTGTTGGAAGGCGGAGGTCCATCGACCGGTACTCTCAAGTTCGGTCAGGCGCCGCGAAAGATGAGAGCCCCCAAAAGCAAGCGGGCGTCTCGGCATGGCTCGGAGCACCGACGAATAGCTAGAATGCTAACCTGCTCCGTGTTTGACATCAAAAGTGCTGTGCAAGCATGCACTCCATTTCTATGATCCCCAGTCTCCGCTCAGATCTAAGGCTCCCGAATACGCAGCGAAACCTCAGAGGCTCCATTCCACCAATCAGTAACCAGCGCCAGACCTTGCAGACGGGAAGGCGCAGCGCACCCGTGGCTCTCATCCTGCATGTAGATGCCAAACAGGCAGGTATCCGGCTCGCTGTGTTGGCGGTACCACGTCGTGTGCACAAGACCTGGAAAGAGTGCAAGGCACCCAGGCGTGCACCCCCCTCGCCGGTCGGCACGGGGCACGGTGCACGGTGTCACTCTGTGAAGCGCTGACGAGCACGGCTCCGGCAGAGATGGGCCACCTCACATTTCCAGGGCCTTGCCCATCATGCAAAGATAAATGACAGCAAGTACTGGAGTATGGCGAGCACCCACGCCGCGCAATCAGCTC
>LGRX02014318.1:0-14910 GCA_001247695.2 Cymbomonas tetramitiformis | reverse complement strand
CAGTGTCAACAACGGAGCCGGACCGTCTTCGACGGAGCCCGCCTTCGGCGGGCTACGACGTAGCCGGATCCCGCCTTCGGCGGGATCCCTACGGATACGGTCCGGGCCGAAGCCCGCCTTCGGCGGGCTACGACGTAGCCGGATCCCGCCTTCGGCGGGATCCCCACGGATACGGTCCGGGCCGAAGCCCGCCTTCGGCGGGCTACGACGTAGCCGGATCCTGCCTTTCACCGGATCCCTTGGATACGAGCATTTTTCGGAGCCTCATGAGATGTTATTTCATAACTAAAGTTAATGTGAAGCGCACATCAAGGTTGGGCTTGCGCGAGGGCGCTTCATGCAAAAAGATTCCAGATTCTAGATCGCGAGATATATGCAATTTAAGTATGCGCTTACTTAGGTATGGTTAAGTATGGGCGAAACTCGAGCGGTATCGACCATAACTTTCCCATATCGTGATCAATTTCATCCCTGAAGTGCGCAATGTGTTCACATAGATCTAGGGGACATATTTATCGAATAAAATGTTTTTCAAAAGTTTTTGCACGTAGCACGCACCCCCGCGCAAGCCCAACCTTGAAATAATCAGCGTACGGTACTGTATATATTATCATGAGGGGGTCTTGCGATGTATCAATATTAATATAGGCGGATTATTTAAGAGTTTGGTAAGGATTATTTACGAGATTGGTAAGGATTCGTTGTTTAAGACTTCTTTGCCTAGGCTATATATTGATTATTCACCGTAGAGTACAGGTATGGCGTCGTTCACCGTAGATGACGATATTTCTTGCAGTCTGCTGTCGGCAGGTAATGCTATTCACAGTAGATAAATGATATTCACTGCAAATAATGATACTCGCTACACGTGATGATACAGTATTCACTAAAGTATTTTGCAGATGATCGGCGCTGTACCAGAAGAAAAACGCTTCTTTTAGTCTTACTACACATCAATATTCACTAACAATGGTCAATGGACCATGTATATGTAACTACATAACTCTGACTTCAAAACAATTTAGTACGATACAACCCCCCTTCTTGGTTGGTCCTCTCTAATAATCAAATGAGATGCCTCAGCAGCAGTGTCAACAAAGGAGCCGGGCCGTCTTCGACGGATACGGCTACGGTCCGGGCCGAAGCCCGCCTCCGGCGGGCTACGACGTAGCCGGATCCCGCCTTCGGCGGGATCCCTACGGATACGGTCCGGGTCGAAGCCCGCCTTCGGCGGGCTACGACGTAGCCGGATCCCGCCTTCGGCGGGATCCCCACGGATACGGTCCGGGCCGAAGCCCGCCTTCGGCGGGCTACGTCGTAGACGGATGCCAACGAAATAGCGGACCCGTCTCCGTCTCCGCGGATTAACCCGTCTCCGTTGTTGACACTGGTGTTGGTCAACGAGATGCTTCCGCAACGCGACAGCGGCGTCGGAGTTGCTGGAAGGATTAGGGGGCACCACAGGCGGGGTGCTAGCGGTTGGGGTGTCCCGAACCGCATCTATAAGCCGTATAGAGGCGTTCAAGTCGGAGTCCTTCAATAGGCGTTTACGAGCTCGTGTAGATGTCGCCATTCTTCTGAAAGCCAGAGAAAAGATGATGCGCGGCAGCACGTTTGGGTGTTGTGGCGGAAATGGAGGGATGACGTAACGGCAGAACGTGCGGAGCGGCGAAAAGAGCGAAGGGCACTTGCAAATGTCGGCGTGGTCGAAGGTGTCCGGAGCACCAGCCCAAAATACGTAAACCAGCGTGATCAGGGCAGGTAAAGTAACGCAAATGAACATTGCCAATCCCAAGCAATAGCAACGCGCGGTGTCCATGACTCGCAGCCGCAAAATACGTCTACCGTAAAATCATGTCCAAATCCTAGTCGCACCCAAACGCGCAAGTGCGCACCACCTCTTCAAGCGGCTGCTTAGCCAATCATGGCCAAGATAGCAAGTGGAATGAAAACGTGGATGGGGCCACGACCTACCGGAATATCCAAGTACACTAGATATCAGAAAGTCCCGTACTCGTGTGGATAAACTGTCTAAGATAAATAAACCCTAAGCTAGATATACCCGGAACGGTCTCGGACGGTCTCGGTGTCTAGCCTACCTGTGACACGGCGTGTGTCACAGTACGAACCTACAGATCAGTCAGCAGTCCAGTGTTGGTCCTAGGGATCTGTCATAGGGGCCTGCACCGGGACTCCCAGTCAGGGCTGCCTATACAGATTTCAGCATATGGTACCTCTGGACCCTTTATTCCCAGGCTGGAGCTCCCGGTGGCTGTCATGATTGACAACCAGGCGGCCTCCTCCATTCGGAGGAATGTCATGCTATCCACCAAGATTAAGCATGTGTTGATCCGTTTTCACTGCTTTCGGGGGTGGGTGTGTGTTGGGTACCTAGTGCCTGTTTACATCAACACTTTACTCAACCTGGCTGATATCTTCACCAAACCTCTTCCTGGGCTCAAGGACAAGGTGCGGGTGATCATCAGCATGATCGAGTCCTTCATGGACGTGATCCGCCCGCACCCCAGTGGTGCGGGTGACTCCTAGGTTCTCTGGTCCTCTGTCCGGCTGAGCTGCAGGCCTATGAGCCGGCAGCGGTCGGGCAAGGGGTCTTTCTGGTCTGACTGGATTGATGCCCTTTGACGTGGTGCCCTTCTGGACTGGACTTTGTGTTCGTGGACAGACTGGTACCTATGACCTGCCCTATGAGACCTTAGACACCGACAGCTCTACTCTGACCTTAAGCACATCTGACTGGATTGGCCTTTGACTACATCCTGTACCTCTTTGACATCTTCTATGACCTCGAGTACTGGTTGACCGTCGAGCTGAGCAGCATCAGATGAGAGTATCTATCGGGGAGCGAGATCTGGCGGAGACCAGTCACTATTTTCATATCCTTGTGGCAGTCCACCTAGTTGGCATGCATATACTAGTGCTTTAGCATTCGGTTTAGAGGGTTAGCCGGAAGCGGGGATGGCGGCAGGTCGGCCCTTTGGTTGATGTTGTTCTGATCCGTGGACGGGGACCTCTTAGTTTGCATTAGCTACCTGTTTCACATTCTTGTGCCACCTCAGCCGAGGTGGTGTGCTGAGATTCAGTAGTTCAGTATCACGTATGACGTATGACAGTGACAGTGACAGTACAGTGACTTCCTACCTGTACTCAGTAGTTCGACTTCGGTAGCTTAGACTGTGACACACGATATGATTGCCTAGTGACGGCCTCAGAGCTTAGATAGCCCGAGAGTCGTGTATTCATTTCTATCTTTTGATATACCCGATTGCCTCGCTCAAACCCTACGGCGTTCAGCGTTTTCACTGTGTCACTAGGACATTCTAGTATATATATATATCGTATCACACTCTTCGTGACCTTGCGCGACCCGCAACGCGAGGTCATGATTACCCCCTGTCCCGCCTATGCAAACCGCTTTCCCTCCAGCCAACCCGCCCCCCCCAAGGGGGTCATATGTTATGGGTCTGAACCCGCCGACCCCAACCCCGATATATGAATAACTACCCTGGCAAGATTGAAGATATGCTACGAAGTTCTCCATGCCGGGGGTGTTGATTTGACCCCCTGTCTTGCCGGGGTGTATGTAACTAGTAAGGTAAGTAATTTCAAATTTGCTTTGGTCTTAAAACCTAAAGAGCAGAGGTCAGTAGAGAAGAAAGTCCAACTAATGCGTAACCGAAGGTTCCTTTGGAAGCTTCCGAAGGTTGTATGGTAAATCGATTTGAACACCGCATTTCAAGTATACAAAAGAAAGAAACTCGTGTATTTAAATTTGTATATTAGTAAGTCCGTCGGTCACGCTAGTCATTAAGATTATAACTTCAATATTTTCTCACCCTCTATTGCCTCCTTCGAATGAATGAGGTACTCAGAATACGTTGCGGTTGAGACACAGAGTTCCAGTGATCTGAGTGATACTGAATCCTTGGATTCCCTGGAACGAATGACTGAAGACGATCTAATTGCAGAACAGAACTACGCTGCACACCTGCGCTCCGAACAACCAGTTCCACAGCGTGGAAACCCGGCTTTTGTGCCTATCACACCGCCAGCTTTTGGACTCAGAAAAACTAAAGTTATTTGTAGTCACAAAGTGACTTATTATGAAGACCCTCGTGCGGGCGATCGTGATTCGTTAATCGCTTGGCAGGTATTATAACGCGACTCTCATAATATTGTGCCAAGCGCTACATTTTCAGACTTCATTCCTAGCTGTTTGCACATAAAACGAAATGGAACTTATTTGCGCGATTTTTGCATGACCACTGTCGTCACTTACCCACCACGTTACTAATTTCATACCTTTCGCGTGAAAAGCGCTCCAACTCTTCACGTTTTACGAAGAGCGGGTATTTCTGCGTTGAGGGTGTTCGAACATAAGCAAGCACCGGTGATAGTGGCGACGTATTGTCAGGTGCGTGACCTTATGAACGTGGAACGAGTTGTGTTTCGCAGGTCTGGCCGTGTTGTGATGCCTTGATGACATATGCGGAACATATAGGTAAGACCCTCTTAACAATCCTCATGTAAGCGACCCTAGCTTCCAACGATTTGTGGCTTCTCAACCTCGCCCACGTAGAGAGCAATGTCGAGTTGCACACCGTAGTTCTAACGCGGCTCCTCCGTGGCATGCTGGAGGGTGAGCGTTCCGGTCGTTTTTCTTATCTCGAGAATGCCGAGCAATATTTGAGTCTGAGATCATAGTGTCTTCGACAATTTGTTGACTATCGCTGCGACATTTTTGAGATATCGACCTCTTGCAAGCTTTCTCGGGCGAAGGACGAAAGAATTTCGGTGCCCAAGCACTACCTATTAGCCTCTTTAGAGTTGCCACAGTTCACCAGCCTTCGTATCCACGGGATCTGGGCCCGAACAGTTGAGAGTCCAGTTGGGTGATGCGTTGTCTCACGCTCCTGAATGCAGAGCTTGGAAATACGGATCCCATGTCCTCGCGGCTCGGCCGGCTTTGCTAAGTAGTGAGTCGTGCGATGCGCTTCCGCAGAGCCCGAGCTGCTGCGCGGGAAGTCCGTGCTGGAGCTCGGGAGCGGGGTCGGGCTTCTCGGCGTCGCAGCCTGCCTTCTCGGCGCGCGCTCTGTCCTGCTCACGGATATCCCCAAAGCCCTTCCTTTGCTGCGATACAACGTCTTCGAGGAGAACGCCGTTCACGTCACTGGAAAAAATGTGCGGGTGGAGGCACTTGAGGTGACTGCGTGCGCCTTGAGGCTCACCACAAGCGTCTCGGTTCGCCAAGCGGCTTCGTCCTTCCGTAACTGCGTGAGCACGTTTCTCCGCGTTTTGATCGGAAGGCGGGAAGTATAGCGCCGACCCGAGCTGCCTTCGAAGCGTCCCATGGCAGATCTGTTGTGAGCAGCTTTTATTCGAGCTGCCCTCGGGGAGTGTGGCCTTAGATGGTGCTTGTGCTATGGTGGCAGTGGGGCAGCGACAAAGCTTGTATAAAGCACATATTGCCCGACAAGGTCGATATTATTGTTTGCACTGACGTGGTGTACGACGCGTGCGCGTTTTTGCCGCTTGTGAAAACTCTCATTGACGTAACGTGAGTCTGCCACACCGCGACTGCCAATCTGTCGATCTCCGTCGTTCCATTGACGCTTCCCTTATCTGCTCACGTCCACATCACCACTCATGATCATCTCCGCTTTCGGCTTACCCCATGCCACCATCACCGCATGCCCCCATCGTCGCATGCCCCGCTTCCATGCCGCGCCGCTTCGACGCCTTCCACCGAAGCTCCTTTCGATCACGCCTCCACTTGGCTGATCCATACCATGGCTCACATCGTCTCCGCTGCCTGCCGTAGGTTTCAAAGTATATTGCGGATGTTCCGTTCCGTATTTCGCCACAGACTCTCCACCAGCGCACCTCAAGTTGTGATATCTGATTTCTGTTTATTCCTTCGCCATGCCTTAACGGGGATGACGTTAGAATATTCTCATCGATTCCATGAGATGATGATCCTTACATGCTAACGCCTCACACTTTTGCACAGAATCGGCCACTGGCATAGGCTTGCTTGGCACGCTGGGTGGTTCACATTCCCGGGTATGTCAACAGGAGAGAAACTATATCCACGAGTCAAAATTTTCTCATCTTCGATAGCACACGGCTATCCCCTTTCTGACTTTATGTATGCTGCAACCTCATTTTCGGACGCGGACACATATGCTGTGGCCGCACAGGGATTACTTTGCGGAAAATCACGATTCTGTCCCTTTAGTCTTGGTGGCATACGAAAAGCGAGAGATGTACCCCGCACAGGTGAGAGGCATGTCCTTCTCCTTTATCATGGTAATCAGTCGGAGATACCATGTTGGCGATTCCAGACGTGTGTTTCATGCCATGATATGACATGTTCCCAAAATGGTTCGAAGTTTGCAAAATTGAGGCTTAGTGAGCTATACACAGATGTTCTTCGAAGAAATGCTGAAGTATTTCGATAGAAAAGTGCTATTTCAAGGTAAGTGTCATTGGGATCCAATCAGCATACTGGAGTTTAAAAGGACTTGTGGAGGTGCGAAATGAACTACGACGATAGAGTGAGCAGGTGGAAGTGTAAGTGACCTGCTATTTAGTAATTTTTTAGTTCAGATGGTTCCCAATATGCTTCCTCAGGCCATCTAGCCGAGGCACCGTCAGGTATATGAAATATGCGTTTTATTGACTACGTTCGTAATGGCAGAGAACGTAGCAAGCGCATGTGGAACCAACAGTTATGCATTTTATTGGTATGCATTGTAGTTTTAAAGTAGGACTGGGATCCTCCCCAGGATTCTTAGATTCACCGAGTAAAAGATACAGTAATTCAGACGTAGTATGTCTTGAATGCATGAGACTTGAGGAAAGGGAACAGTTCGGAAATGTCCATGAAACAAGCCGGTCCCCTTTGTGATTGCATTGCGAATGCAGGGTGGGGTTCTATGCGCAGTGACCTGAATATGGATACGGTAGATGATACAGACGTGTTCCGTTTTTAATCTGACTGATGTTGAGGGCTCGTTGCGTTTGAGAACAAAGTAGAAAGTAAACAGGAGGGGGAAAAGGTAACCAGAGAAGAACAGTCAGTCTTCCACAATTAAATATCTACCTCGAATTGGACGGTCGAGCCCAGTGTTAACCAAGGAAAGTAATCGATAAGTAGAGGAATTATGATTAGTCGGGTTAATAGTGTATACACCAATCAAATCGATTTCAAGTTTAGACAAACAATTCTAATCAATCATACTAATCACGTATGCACTTCTGAAATTCGCCAGTGCTAAGGGGGGAATAATTAGATAATCGAAACGATTTTGAAATGAAGCTTCATTTCCGGTTACGAAAATGAAACTAATTACCACCCTTGGTGTTAACAAATAGCTTTTTTCATTTTGTTATTTTCAAAGGTTGATATTGTTAAGGAAGCATGTGCAAATTTGATTGCATGTTCGATTCGATCGAATCTTCATCAGGCTCAAGCCCGAAATATCTGTTTCCAATGCAAAATGAATCTGGCACGAATCAATTTTCGTTTCTCATTGGTCAATCTGAAATTGCGAGCTCCCTAGCTCTCGATTTCGGGTAGGTCTCCCGAAACTCGAGAGCCGCACCGTGCGTTGCTGTTCCAACGCGGCGTTGCTCGTAAGGCTCACGAAACTAGGTTAGGGTTAACGCCGAATTAGGGTTCGCCATACGTAAGCCCACACTTAAGGATGTAACGCGATAAAATAAGTTTTCCCATACTTAACACATTACGCCGTGTCAACGTCATACCCTCGGTTTGACCTCCCCCCCCCTCCCCCGAACAAAGGGAACCTGATTTGTACCTCTGTTGGGGTGGATGCCTGCGCTGGTGCCACCTCTGGCTCCATCTCGCTTGGAGCCACCACAGTAACCGGGTGAGTCCGCTTCAACCACCTCACAGCTCGCCTCAGCTTCTCGGTTGCCTTTTGGGCTGGTCCCGGGCCATGCCTCATCCGGTGGTCTTCTCTGAAATGGGTGTTCCACCGGTAGGGCTGGCTGTGTCGCCCCCTCACAGACCTCTCCTCCAGAGGCCTGGTCCCGCTCCTGTCGGCCTCAGCAAGGGGCGGAGTACTCCCCCTGCTGGCTCCGGGACCTATGCCTTGCGACCGGGAGAGGAACTGGCCCCCGCGGCCTCTCCCTCGCCAAAATCTGAACCCCTCTCCTGCGCGATGACTGCGAACGTCTCCTCCATAAGTTCCGGGCTTGCGCCAGAGTTCTCCAGGGTCTCGAACGCCTCATCCCAGATGCACTTTACCCATGCAGCTTTCTTCTGCTGGTCGTGCTGCTGCGGGCAGTCCCTCGCCAAGTGCTCCTTAGATTTGCATTTCCTGCAACCAGTGTACGTAGACGATCCAGGCAGCTGCCTGCCCTCCACTTCTGCCGGCGCTGTCGGTAGCGCATAGCACTGCTCCACGTGCTCATCGAGGCACTCAACCAGCGCAGCCACTGGAAAGGGAGACTGGTCCCTGGCTGCCTTCAGTCCCACCGGATCCCGTCGCTCCTCCAATGTAGCCTGCTCCACGTATTTGCGCAGTAGTTCCGCCTCCCACCCAGCTGGTCCAGTTGACTGATGAAAGTCTACCTTGCCCAACAGCTCCTTATGAACCCTCGCGTGCAACTCTGGTGTCAGTCCACTGAGGAAGATGCCGGGTAACGAGGCTCTGCTGACTGGACCGGTGACTCCGTGCTTATGCAGAGATTCCATCAGCTCAAACGCTTCCATTAGAGCGTGGTGGAAGGTCCGCGCATTCCTTCCTGCGTTCTTGCCCGAGGCCTGCCGAGACCGTGACAACATGCTGGGTAGAATGCTAAGGTGAGCGTCGCTGATGCAAGATCGAGCGAGGGTGCCGATCAGATCGTCCAGCGTATTCATCTGATTGGTTAGAACCTTCTGGTTTAGCAGCCCTTGGACTGATCCTTCCACCCTATCTCTGATGATCAGACGCAATTCTTCAGAGACGGTGGTGACCGTGGCTTCACTTCCATCGGCGTCCTCGTTCATCTTCTTCGTGGCCAGCGCTCTCTTCACCTGCGGCTCCTTGAAGTAATCTTGCAGCTCCCTCATCAGAAGTTTTAACGGTTGCAGCAAATGACCAGATGACTTCTCTCCCGCTGTCTGATCTAGAGGACACGTGTACGTAGTGATGCGCTCCCTTAGCTTCCGTAAGGTACTCAGGAGTCTGTCCTCTGCCTCCAGCTTCTTCAGCTGTGTCTGCTCCAACCGCGCTGGATCGGTCTCTGACCGCGGTGGAGGTTCACGTTCCTGCTCGGACGCGTCTCTGCGAGGCGGAGGTCCACGTTCCTGCTCAGGCGCGTCTCTGTGGGGCGAAGGGTCTGGATCTGGCGGGGGCTGCTGATCACTAGTACTCCGCGGCTGAGACGGTGGCGTTGTCACATCGGGCGTGGGAATGATGGGCAGCTGAGCTAAGGCTCCTGTCCAGGGGGGTTTAGTGCACTCCTGACAAAGAGGCACCTGCACACAGGTCCGGTTGGAACCCAACATCACATCCCAGATTAATCCAGGAGTGACCCGGATCTGGCCCTCGGGCGATCGCAGTAAGCGACCACACCGGACACACCCTGCGCCTTCGGGTACCGGGTGACCTGTGTCGCTGATGAGCTGCATCACTGGACCGGGCAGGGTCTCGCGAACTCTATGGTTCTTTGCGTGCCCATAACTCACAGCTAAGTTGGAATACTTTGCTGCAATGGCGGTAGCTTCTTCCACCCCCGAGTTGTGCACCCTCACGTGGTCCCGGATACCTTGTTCCACAGTGATAGGCACTGAAGGGTATCTCCACTCCTCCAAGGCTGCTGTCTCCGAGCCCGAAGGTTGTGCTGAGGATACTGAACTCGACACTCCTCCTCCTGTCCCCGAGGTCTGCGCTGTGCTGGCTCCAGTGTGGTTATGCACCGCCAATTGCCATGCCTCATCCTCACTCAGCGTTGGGTGTAGGGCTTTGGTGTGTTCGTACCACACCAAGTCTGTGTCCTTCGGTGTGGGGGAACGCACTGGCAACGGGTGAGGGGTACTCCTCTCCTGCAGCACTGTCCTCTGGGCAGCCATCATAGCTTCCCACCCCTCTTGCTCCCAGTGCACGTCTTCCCCTGCGGCCTTCGCACTGGCTATAGCCCGCTGTCTCTCCGCAGGCAGACACTCGAAGGCCTGGTCTCTAAGAGCCTTGTCCTTCAGCAGGGTTTTCACCGCCATCTCTGGCGTCAGGGAGTGGTTCTCCTCAGCCGCTACAGCAGCCCTAGCCTTTCCCTTCTCCTCAGCAGTGAACTTGCTTCGCTTCTTGGGCTTCTTGGACTTCTTCTTCTTCTTCTTGAATCTTCGCCGCCCTCTGCTCCGCTCTCCACTGTCGTCACTGCTGCTGCTGCGGTATCTGCGCTCTCGCTCTGGTGATACTGATTTTTCACTGAGCGACGATTCGCTACCGCTGCTGCTGCTGGGGTCATCCTCAGGGAATCCTCGCTGGGCTGACTGGCTGTTGCTGGGTGCTGCCACCAATGATGCTGACTGATCTGACGGAACCACAGGGAGCACAGCAAACCTGTTGCTCTGAGCTGGGTGCTCATCTCGTCGGTTCAGAGGTCGTGCTCGTCCGAAGTTAATTCCCGCAAAGAACTTAACGGGAATTCCTCCTTCCACTAGGAATAGGTATTCCCTTACTTCTGGTTACCTTTGGTTATTAATGCGTACTTTTGGTTATGTTTCCTTACCTTCGCTTGATTTATATCCGACTGGCAGAAAATGACTGGCAGGGTCATCGAGCCGGCTTCAGAATGCCCCGGGGCTCATTCAAGAGGTCACGAGGACGACGCACGAGACCGAAACCGCAAGCAAGTCACTGGGATCAGTGATCAGGACGCTTGTGAGGGACTGAAGGGGAGTAAAATACTTATAAACCGACGAGTGTCGTGAAGTGAGGCAGCATTCAGTTTTATATACGTCGAAGGGACATGGCTCGCAAGGTCGCGTGAACGCG
This sequence comes from Cymbomonas tetramitiformis, assembly GCA_001247695.2. NCBI lineage: Eukaryota > Viridiplantae > Chlorophyta > Pyramimonadophyceae > Pyramimonadales > Pyramimonadaceae > Cymbomonas > Cymbomonas tetramitiformis. The sequence continues at coordinate 3,883 of LGRX02014318.1, read as the reverse complement.
TAGGCCAATCAGAAAACACGAAGGGCTCGAGTTGTTTTTATAATCGGATTAATTACAGCGCGTATTTCGAATGCTGTCAGAGATACAGCGTGACCTGAATATTTATAGAAGCAGGCAGGTGGTAGGCGTGCACCGTACGTAGTAATAAGAATACTAGGAATACTAAATAGGTAGGAGGAGCTATTTCAAATAAAAAGTTGAAAAGTGGTTGAAGGCTTCTATCTTGAAGCCGCAACTAACTATTAGAATTATTATCCGTCCGTTAAAATTTTTACAATGTCTGCTCAGCCCCGTCGGCAACTCGCTCGTGGGGGGCTGTTAAGGCAGAGTGCCGTGCAGTACAAGGGTGTCCCGCCAGCGGTGCGGATTCTGTTCATCGGGAAACTGCGTATTTTTTGGAGCCTCGGCTGCATAGGTCTGGTAATGCTTATGGTTGGCGCAAGACTGTTCGGAAAGGAAGACTAATTTATTGGTGTGGTGTTTCAGGGTGCTGCTGAGCGGCTCGGAGGTCGCCCTGCGAAGCGACCGAGAGCGAGACCCCCAACTGGGGGTCATCAACAACAAGGTCAACCCGCCGCGGTTGACTTGAACGAGGAACCCGGCGCCGCAGAGGCAGCCGGAGCAGCAGACGAAGGCGGCGGAGAAGAGCCATCCGCCGCGGAGGCAGAGCAGCCTGAGGTGAGGGTCGTCCCCTGGGATTCACCATTTTGACCTAGTTCCAGTGAAGTGGAGTGTGCCCCCGCCCCAACAGAGTAAGTGTACCCGCCCTCGCAATTTTGGGGTGTTTTTTATTCAAGACGTCCCTTGTTTCCTTGCACTTGGGTCTGCGGAGGCAGTAGGAGCAATACGTGGGGGATTTAGGCGCCGCCCTGGAGTTGTGGGTGGAGCGTGCAATACAGCGGGCCAAGGGAATCGTGAAGGCGTCTGGCGTGAAGTACTTGCCTGTACAGGCCATCATGAACGCCCTCTGCGAGAAGAGGGCGCTGCAGGAGTTCATTAGGAAGTACCCAAACCGACGCGAAATGCATGAGCTGGCTGTCGCTCTGCGTTCCCTGGCTCCACGCGGCGCCAACTCCCTGAGGGACCCAGGTGCCGAGGACAAGACGGTTGCCTGCTATTTCATGGGTGCCGGCAAGTGGGTGGCCCGCGGCTCAATGGTATCGCCCTCCCTTCGATCCGGCGGTGTGTTCGCAACGCTACTGAAATTCATGTCCATGCACACCGAGGCTCCGACGTCGTGTGCGGTGGATGTGGAGATGACTCAGGCAGCTGCGCTGGGCGGGGATGCCCTGCCTGACGCCCATTCCCAATGTGAGACGCCGCTCCCTTTCAGTACTGCTGTGTTTGTGAGAATGTCCCTGGGTGGGGAGGTGTACACATCCGCCATGTACACACGAGCGGTGAAACGGGTGTCGTACCACGTGTCCATCTTGGACCATGGGTCGGGAGACCTTCCCACGGGGGTGGAGGTGCCTTTTGGGCGCCCATACGCCAAGGTTATGGCCTATTACCTGGTCGCCGACCCCAGCCAAGTACCCATATGTCACCTGGCCAGAATGCTGGCCTACCGAGAGGTGGAAGACGCATATTACAAGAAGCAGGGGATCACAGTCGTCGACACGCATGATTCCGTGGAACTGATTTTGCCTTGCACGTACATCGGGCCGAAGGCGTTGTTTTTTGAACCGACCGATGGTAATGGTAACCACTACCATGTGGTGCACCTGCTGCGCGAGGTACGTACTGGCAGCTACTGAAGCGCCATATGACTACTCCATCATTTCTTGTGGCAAGGGAAATGCTCTGCCAATGCCATCACTCGACTGGGAGGCCAACTTATCGTGGCCTTACTTGTATGTATCCATATCATCAGCGACACCATGCAGGCAAACAAGCGGGCTGTCAGATGCCCCTATATATCTAGTCCGTGCGTAGTGATGGAAACCGCCAATATATACGTATATATGTAGATACAGTACTATAGTCGTGGACCCACCTGCCTGGCTAGTAACTCTCATTGAATCTCGGACCAATCACATCGTAGCATTGGTAAATATCTTTATACACTTGGCTGCATCGTCGTGTCCACACGTGGACAGTTGCTTAAACTTCGAACCAATCCCATGCGTGCATGTGGAATACTTATAAATCACACCTTGTACCCCGTGCTTACACGTGTGCGTATCCTTACCTTTAGAACCAATCACAAGCCTCCGTTCATATAGAATCCTTACTTTTACTTACTTTCTATAGGTTCGCATCCCTGGCATCTATTACCCATGTAACATGTAGGAAGCTTCCTCCTACCTCCGTTTGGTTACTTTTCCTTAATTATACCCGGCGTATAACTCTCCGGGCCAATAATCAACTACCATCTTTTATATATTCACTGTGGGCATTTATAAGCGAAAAGTAACCAAACGATAACCATCTATAACCAAAAGTAAGCGACAGTAACCGAAAGTAAGGGTTCGATTCTTAGTAGTGTTCGTGTCTGAGAGCCCCATGTCTCAACATGCGAGCGTACTCCCTCGAGCTCACTTGGTCCTTCAGGTCCTGCAGATTTGTCACAGTAGCTGCGTACAACTGCAAACGGCCAGGCTGGGTACGTGGTTCATTATTAAACCAACGTACGAGTGTCTCTCTCTCCTTCCTGGTAGCTGCTATCAACTGCAGCCGAACTGGGGTGCTCCGCTGAGATCCAGCGCTCTCCCCACTATGGTCGCTCCAGAGGGAATTGTCGTCCTCAGTCCACTTCAGTATCCTCACCTTCTGATCTGGCCCTTTCCTTCTATGAACTCTACCGAGAACATCTTGCTCAGACAATCTTCCTGGGCCTTTATGCTGGGGTCTGGTAAAAGATCGGGATGACGTACTGGCTGCAGGTGCTGAGGTTGAGCCACTGACGGGTGCAACTGGGTCCGGTTTGTGAACTGGCAAGTCCGCAGGCTGTAACCCATGTGTCTCTCTCAGCTGTCTGACCGAACGCACTCCTGCTTGCAGTTGCGATCCATGAGCCTCCAATGCAGTCACTAAGCCTGGACTGACTAGGTCACCTGACGCTGGCATCGGTGCTGGAGGGTTACCGGGTGCTGGCAGCTGGGGAAACACATCCACGTAACTGAGCTGAGCAGCGCTCGTGTGAACCGCTGGAACGACACCCACATGGACTACCGGGGCAGCGCTTGCCAAGGTTGCTGGAGCAGCGCTTGCGTGAGCGATTGAGGCGGCGCTCGCGTGAGCCGCTGGGGCAGCGCCTGCGTGGGCCGCTGGGACCGCGCCTGCGTGCGCAGTCGGGGTAGCGCCTGCGTGGGCTGCTGGGGCAACGCTTGCGTGAGCAGCTGGGGCGACGCTTGTGTGAGCCGTGAGCCGCTGGGGCAGCGCCTGCGTGGGCCGCTGGGACCGCACCTGCGTGGGCGGCTGGGGCGGCGCTTGCGTGGGCGGCTGGGACGGCGCCTGCCTGAGCAGCTGGGGCAGCGCCTGAGAGGGCTGCTGGGGCAGCGCCTGCGTGGGCCGCTGGGGCAGCGCCTGCTCGGGCGGCTGAGGCAGCACCTGCGATGGCTCTACTGCGCTGAATCAGCAGCTCTGTGCGCTCCGATAACCTTCTGGTTCGTTCTGCGCGTCCCTCGCTGGCTGCTGCTGCTGCTGGCTGCTGCTGCCCCCCCCCTGGCGTTGCTACCGCTACGCTGGCCCCTGTCGCTGGTGTCGCAGAATTTTGGCCAGGGCCTCCGACGGCCCCTGTTGCCATGGGGACCCGATCCCCCGTCGTCGGGCAAGACACCGCTGCGCTGGCCCCTGTCGCTGTCGTTGCAGAAAATTGGCCAGGGCCTCCGGCGGCCCCTGTTGCCATGGGGACCCGATCCCCCATCGTCGGGCAAGACAC